>JAIPRM010000629.1:0-22269 GCA_025469315.1 Stegophylla sp. TES_Ste_2020 | reverse complement strand
CGCGCTTGGAAAAAGTATTGAGAAATTGGAAAAATGACCTCTTTAAAGTACCATCTGGGTATGATTTCGGTTCTTTAGAGATATTGATCGAAACTTTTGGTCCAGTATTTCTATACGAAAAAGTGTTTCCAGAAAGAGAAAAAAAAATTTAAAAAAAATAAACATCATTGTAAAATCATAAGCTTCTTCACTTCGTTCAGAATCTAAAATAATAAACATCATTGTAAAATCATTCGCTTCTTCGCTCTGCTCAGAATCTAAAACTTATTTTTGTAAATCCACTTCATTGTTTTCCTGTAATATGGATCGCATTGAGCAATTTTTGACTGTGAACTGTGATATTCAATTTTAAAGATTTTTAAAAACTGAAAGTTTAAATCGGAATTTATGCATATCATATTTGAAAACTCCATACGTTTTGTTGTCCTGTGAAGGTAGTCCTGGACAACAGGCCAGATAGTTAAAATAAAGGGCATTCCTGTATGATAGGAGATTTATATGTTTATTTATAAATAAATATTGTGTACTACATATTTTTTAAATACATCACTATCCAACATAATGTTGTATTAAAATGTTAAATAGTAATATCTTATCAATTATAGGTATTTACCGAGGTATTTATTTAATTATAAAACGTTATCCCATTAAGTGTAATAAAAAACTTGGTGAGACCATGCATTCATCGTTCCTAATTGGATATTGATTATATTATAGTGGTCGCATGTTAGATTATCTCTATTTGCCATAGCAATATGTTTGCATAAAATAATGGTCATTGTTATGGTGAATATATAATAAAATATTAATTTTATAATACTAATAATTCCTATTAGTTTCAGTGATAAATAATTTTTATAATACCTACTGAAATTATAATACATTTACGTTGCATTTTAAAATGAACACAATTTAATTTCAAATTATTTCACTTTATTTTCTACATTTTCTTTAATTAATTGAGTAGGAAAGTGATGATTACCCCTCTCCTATCACAACAAAAATTCGATGGCAATATATTTAATCATTTTAGGTTATTTATAAATGCATTGGTTAAGTCTTCATTTACAGTTTTTGTTTATTAAAAGATGAGACTATTATTTGTCTTCTATAAAGCGTCCTTTATTTTTTAATATAAATTAGTTCGTATTTGTTATCAAAAATGTTTTGCAGATATTATGATGAAATATTTATTATTACCTCATTAAACAGTACTTTTATGGATTTATTCACATATGTTTATGTTTGATACCTTGTCTAACCGTTTTCATTTCTACAATAATTTTAAATCAATATTTTTTTTATTCAAACACTTTTTATACGAGTACTATTATGCACTGATTATCGAACAAAAACATAACCACTTTCGTATAATTTCAGGAAGTTGTCATCTACATCATGTTATTGAAGTAAATTGTATTATATCACTTTAATATTGAATTCGATTTTTTACATTGACTGATTTATATAATATAGGTATAATAAATTAAAATATTATACCTAAAACATGCAAACGGGATTTAATCGTAACTACTTATTAAATAGAAATTATACTCATTTTTTCATTCATAATATAGATAATTCTTTGGACCTAGTTTATAATGACTAAAGTTCGGATTTTAATGCAAATTGTATTTTTTTCTGGAAACTCGAAAATAATATTTTCCAAATACAAAATTCGTTTTATGTATCAAGAATTTAAAAATGCAACTTTTATTTTACATTTTTTAAACTTTTTGGATTTTCAGGAATTTTTAATATTTTCTATTTAAAATCATTTTATGTAAATTTTTTACATTTGGTTAAATTCAGGTCAAATTATCTCTTCAAGAAGTAAAATGTTTTAAAAATGATTTATTCACTTAAGTATTTCTATACTTTTGTATTTTACTTTTATTAACATAAATGGCAGTTGGTTAAAAATAATTGCAGGTAGGTAGAATAATAGTTGTACCTTTTCATTATCAAAAGATAAAGAACTAGTTATTTATGAAATGATTTTGTGTGTTTTAAATATAAGACAATCTAATGTTACATGTGAATTAACAATGATAAACATCGAGTTACCATTACGATTGTGTTTTGTGCTATCTATTTAATAACATGTGTAATTAATATTGTGTAATATGTATAGCGTATTGCAAATTGGGACTGTCATATTATTTCATTTTAGATTCTAAGTGAAGTGAAGAAGCTTATGTTTATACAATGATGTTTGTTTTTTATATTTTTTTTCTTCTCTAAACACTTTTTCGTACAGAAATTCATCCAAAAGTTTTGATTAGTAACTTTATAGATTCTAAATCATGACCAAAAGGTACTTTAAAGAAGAAGTCATTTTTCGAAATTTTCAATACTTTGAGCATATGCGAAAAACTACCCAAAAATTGACAAAATAAAGGTAAAATACGTCATTACCTGAATTTTCAAGAATTCGATTTTTTAACATAACTTCAAAAGTAATAAAGCTAAAATCTTGAAACTTACACAAACTACTAAAAATAATCACACGCATACTTTATAAAATTTTCAAAAACATTTAATAAATTTTGAGGTAAGTACAGAACTTTAAAAAAATTGAAAATTTCTCGTTTTTTGTAAGTTTTTATTTCATACAATTTTAATATCTGGATATTAAGACCTGTAAATGTAATACAAACATATTCATCTATATTATAACATTATTAAAAAAATCTCGTATGTACTATTTTTTTTATAACTGTTTAAATTATTAAATTAAATTAAAGTATTTTGGCTAAATTCATTAATTTTACATAAAATTACACATTTCAACATATATAAAAAATAATTGGTTTTGCCGATCTTTACGAAACTTGGTACATAAATAGAAAATTACATAGCGAAAATTTTGATGAAAAAAAATTTTTTACGAACGAATAATTCAAAATTTTACAAGGTTTTGATTGAAAAAAATCGGAAAAATACTACCTATTAATAAAAATCGACATGGATGACTGTTATTAAAATATAATAGTATTTAACAATTACAAAAACAAAGCATTTAAAAAAAATAAAAAAATTTATTGAACCGTAGTATTATTTAAAAATAAATGTTAAATCTATAAATGGCTCAAAACCCAAATATTTCCAAAGGAACACCAAAATTCTAAGTTTTGTTAATGGTTTATAAATTTATAAACACATTTTTATTGCTTATAGTATTTTTATTGAGACATTTATTACCTGACACATGCATATACACACAATTATGATTGAGTACTCAACACTATAAAATAACATTTGTTAAATAATTGACCTAATCGACAATTATTTTTATTATTAATGTATATTAATTGTAGCTCTTCTCGGAATGATTTAATTGAACAAATAATTTATCGTTTCTTTAAAATGCAATACACTCATCAAAAGCATCCCACCCTAGGAGTGAAGAATATCCATGGTGTGAAGTATGTCCGGCTTTTTAAAAATTCCAAAAGCAAACGTTTCTGATGTGCACCGTTTGCGGTGATATGTTTGTAAATTTGAAGGCTAAGTATATCAGGCTTTTTAAATTTGTGACGTATTTTTTATATAAATAAAATGTTTATATGTAACTAAAAGTATGCAATGTGTCGTATCAAATTCACGTAATTTATAGTTAGGTCAGGGACGAAACCTAAAGTAATAACTAAATTACAAACATATTAATTCGTTTTGCCTGTCTGCTGACGTATAGTCTATACCTAGCTAAAATACTGTTAAATTCTGAATGAAGTGAAGAAGTTACTGTTTTTTTAATGATATTTATGTTTTTTTTTTTTTATGTGGATGTTTTCTTATTGAAATACTTATCCAAAAGATTCGACCAGCAACTTTTTGAATCACAATTTTGTTTATTAAGGTACTTTTGGGAAGACATTTTTCGAAATTCTCAATAGTTTCTCAAAATGTAGGATAATTATTCAAAATTCGACAAAAACGTCCAAATACTCTTGGTGAGTGTGTTGAAAATGACGACTGTTATTGTTTTTTATATTATTTATTTCCTTTGTTTAGAATCGTATTATTGAAGAAATGATTAACATTTCTTTAAAATTCAACACACCCACCAAGAGTATTTGACTAGAGGAGCGAAGAATACCCATGGTGTGAAGTATATCCGGTTTTCCTATCAATACTTTATTTATCTTTGATTTACTTAACTTCACTTTAATTATTTATCTTTGTTTTACTTAACTTTACTTTTTTTGGGGGATCTAAATTTTAAAAAATTGAAATTTTATGATACAATTTTAAAACTAATTAAGAATAGCCATTTTCAGAACCTGATTTTTAGGAAAAAAATTTGTGGAAAATATATCTTGTTAAGATTTGCTCATTTATTTATTATGAATTTTATTGTATATAATGTTCAATCTTGAATGATTGTGTGATAATTCATTTACATTTTCAAAGAATTTAAAAAATCATAATAAATTAATGATCAAACTTTAATAGGACATTTTACAACCAAAACTTTTCTAAATATCAGGTCTACATAATGGCTATCTTGAATTTTGTCTAAAACTAGTATAAATTTTCGAATTTGAAAATTTGGGTCCTAAAAAAAATGTATACGTTATTTTTGTAATAATAATTTTTAAAAAAGTTAAAAATTATTAATAGAACAAAAGTTGCTTTTATCAACTTATACTGGGACACCCTGTATATGCATATTTATGTATTATTATTATTATTTTTTCTTTTACGAGAAATATGTCGTTTATAATAGGTTTTTCATATGCCTAGTATATGAAATGATTTTGATAATGTCTAAATATTAAAAGCCAATTATTTTTAATTTTTTAATTGGATATTGTAGATCGATATTTTAACACTTGATCTGACGTATACTTTATCTAAAACGATTTGAGATGTATGCTGTATACTGATATCAAATAGGTTTTGAGTAGAAATTAAGTTTGACCGATATGCATGTTAAAATATATTTAAATAAAAGATATAATGCGTAAGACAATTTTTTAAATCGTCAGTTTCCTTAGTGAAACTTTCGAGTATTCCATAATTTTTTGGCAAAATTATTTTTTATTACCTAACCTATTTTATGAATAATCGATAATAATAAGTTAATAAAGTTGTTTTATTAATTTACTTCAATTAATTTGTTATCTTCTTTATACATCTTTAAAGATAGTGAATGAACATTCATTAAACAAATTATACATTTTTTATAACTTAGTCATTTCAGCTTCAAAATTTTTAGTTTAATAATTATTTTTCGATTAAGATTTTATACATAAAAATAATACGTGTTAATTACTATTTATTTTAATAAAAGTGATGTTTCTAAAGCTTAATTATATTCAAATTATATCATAACTACAACGATTTCTAATAACAGTACCTGTAAGAGCCAAAAAAAAGGCTTTCTTTTACACATATTATAATTTTTGTAAATATTTACACAAACCAGCTCACTATTATTTATTTTCACCAGAGGTCAATTCAATTAAAATCAATTGAACTAGTTACTGACTTTTTCGAGGGAATCGTGACCATGCCTAAAGTTCCAAAAATTATAGCACATTTGTATAAAAGAAATATATTTGTTATGTAAAAGAAAAAATGTTAAGTAAACAGTACGATGTTAATTAAAATTTGTCAGAAAGCTTATAAAAATATTATTATAAAAACTGACGAGAAATTGAATGTAGGTCTTTTATTAAAATCATTAACGCTGACTGTCGACTGATTTATCCAAACCTCTGCCATCACGCCACCTCGCGCCGTTCACACTTATCAATTTTATTCGTCTGGTTATTCAAACATTAACACGCGGACACGCGTCATGGATGAACTATTAGTCCAATACTGCTGTGAATTAATTAACATTGGTTCGAAATATTTGTGGGCTTGTGTGTAAATTTACCTATTTTGTTTTATTTTCTGTAAATGATTTTATTCAGTACTAATTTTTATTTTCAAATTATTCATAACATGAATATGTGTAGGTACTGGGAGTGACATCGGAGTTAAAGAGGCAGTTACTAAAGGTACGCGATGGTGGAGCTGGTCAAACCTGATATATCCCATCCCTACTGGCGTAGGGTTAACTTTATTAGCTGTACTTCAATGGCGCCGTTTAAACAAACAACAGCCCGAAAACGAACAACAGCCTATTTATACACGGAATTTGAGGGTAAAGAACTTTATTTTTTTTATGCAAAATATATCATTTATGAGAAGTATAATTTAATTTTTTATAATGCTTGAATTTTTTTTTTTATATATCATTTAAAGCTTTTTGTCTAGTATAATGCATTCTGCTTATTATATACTGATTAAACAGTAGTAAAATAACACTTGTTAGCAAACGGCGAATATGCAAATAACTGTTGCAAACATAACATAAAAAAGTTTAGATCTTTTTAAAAAAAAAAAAAAAAATCGATTAAAAACATTTATGTATGTAGGTACACATAGAAGTATATGTAAGATAAAACTACTCAAAAGTCACAATCAGCAAATTAATCAAAAAAGTATTTAAACGTACTACTATGCAAACTTACTGGTTAGTCTATCAAATGGTTAGCATTAAAATTCTACAAACTATTACTACTTCTCGCATAATCAGTCGTTACTCCTTACCCAGTAATTTGTCCGAATTGCATACCTCGATTTTCGGCAATGTCTTATATATTATTTTAGATTCTAGGCGAAGCGAAAAGCTTATTATTATTTTTTTCTGTCTGGAAACACTGTTTCGTATAAAAATAGTTGTACAGAAGATTCGATCCGTACCTCTATAGATCAGAAATCACGCCCAGATAGTAATACTTTAGAGAAATCGCTTTACAAATTTCTCAATAGGTACCTACTTTTTCCAAAAACGAGGAAAATATGCCGAAAAATTGACAAAAACCGGTATAATATGCTTTTTAAATTCTGAGTAAAGCAAAAAAGCTTATGTCATTACAATGATGTTTATTTTTTTCTCTAAACACTTTTTCGTTTAGAAATATTTGTTCAAAAGTTTCAATCAGTAACTTTATAGATCTTTACATCAAGATAGTACTTTTAAGAGATCATTTATCAAATTTCTCATTACTTTTTTCAAAAATGCGGAAAGTCTGACAAAAAATGGCAAAATATGCTATTACCGGAATTTTCATAAAATTGAAGCTTTTTAACATAACATCAAAAATAATGTAGCTAGAAACTTTAAACTTTCACCGACTATTAAAAATGGTCACAAAAATTCTCCATAAAAAAAAAGCATTTTTAAAATATTGGAAATTTCTCGTTTTTTGTAACTTTTTATTTCATAAAATTTTTAATTATTAATATTAAGACTTGTAAATGTAATATGATCTCACTCACATATATATCTAATTGACCTGAAAAAATCACGAAAATCGTAAGTTAACTTTTTTCTCTATAATCGTTTGAAGTTAGAATTTTGATGAAATTCATTAGTTTTACCTAAAATTACACACTTTAACTTACATAAAAGAAAATCGGTACAACCTATCTTTTTGAAATTTGGTACCTGGGTGGAGAATTTCATTGCTAATATTTTGTTGTAATTAAATTTCTTATGTACGAATAATTAAACATTTACATAGGGTTTGACTGAAAAAAATCGAAAAAAGTACAGACAAATTTTATCCTGTATTTCTAGATAACAAACACATTAAAAGGTAGGTAATGTTTTTTTGATTATCTTATGTATTTTTCGACGCTAAATTCGATAATGTGAACTAATGAAATGTATATAACTGTTTGAAGCCTAAGATTTAATAACCTAAAATAACACACTTTAACGTTCATAAAAGAAAATTGATACAACCAATCTTTAGAAAACTTTATACCTAGGTGGAAAATTTCATTGCAAATATTTTGGTGTAGTAAAATTTTTTACAGACGAATAATTCAATAAATTAATTAATAAGTATACATTTTACAAGGATTTTATTGAAAATAATGTTAAAAAGTATGGGCAAATATCATAGTATTTTTAGTTTATGAACAACCAAAAAGGTTGGTAATGTTTTTTCGCCATCTTATGTATTTTTCGACATAGAATTATGAAATTTTTTTAATTATTCTATTTTTAAAATTCCATATTTTCAGATATTATATAAAATACCTACTATTTCACTTGTTTCCAACTCAGTTCTTGTAGTCTATATTGTACTTTACTTGATCAAATGTTATTGAAATTTTTATGAAGTGTTCTTGTGAACTTTTGGACAAGTGTTTCCATATAAAGGAAAGAAAGATATAAACATTATTGTAAAAGTATTAGCTTCTTCGCTCCTCATAGAATCTAAAATTGGGACTGATGGTAGATGTAAACTTGAAATACTCATGTTACCTAAAGCAAAGCAAAGGACACGCTTTATGTATGTCCCCAGAGTCCACAGACACTTGCTCTGAAAAGGATCATAATATCAAGACGAAGCAAAAAGGCCACCGACTTAACTCAATACTAAACAATGACTGTATGGTAAACAAATTATCAGCAATATTTTTAGAACATACTGTGATTTTATAGTATTAATACAATGTTATATAACTTATATAACTACCTGTGTTATTATTTATTGTGTCATTCTTTTATTCTTGTATAATTATTCTTCTTTGTTCTAACTTTTAATGTATTACTGACATCAAATAATCGTTCTAACTGTTAAATTATGTTAAAAGCCAAAAACTACTTTCATTTACTCTTGAAAAATATTCAAATATTTGAACTAATGTTTTTGTTAACAGCCATATCAATTATATTTTTCTTATTTACAGCTTTCATTCTACAAAGCAATTCCATTAAGAGCCATGTCCCGTTTATGGGGTTATATATCAGGATGTTACATTCCACGGCCAGTGCGATATTGGTTATACACCGCATACTCCAAATTGTTCGGTGTTATTATAGATGAAATTGAATTACCTATGGAATCTTATAAAAGTTTGGGAGAATTTTTCGCCAGACGCTTGAAAGATGGAGCTAGACCAATATGCTCAGATTATCCTATGGTAACAATATTTATTTGATAATTTATTTATATATCCAATGTTATTTGTAATTTTACTATGCAATTTGTTTATTTGTTTTTTGATAGTTTGTATTCAAACCGATTTGAAATATTTTAGGTATCTCCTGCCGATGGCACCATAGTTAGTGTCGGCCGTGTGACATCTTGTCAAGTTGAACAAGTCAAAGGTGTTACGTATACTATAAAGTCATTTTTAGGTTCACCTACCTGGCTAAAAGACTTAAACACATTAAAATTAGAATCTTCTCCAGTGAATACTGTCGCAAAAAGTGATCTGATGAAGCATGATTCAACATCTAATTACAGTGGATGGTCTATTAGTTCTACTTTTCTGTTTTACCATTATGGCCTTCTAACTATGCATATGTACTGCATTAATTTTATATTCAATTTTCTTTCACAAGGTGTAAGCTTTTTTAGTTTATCATTTAAGAAGCAAGATGTTACATTATCTGATGATACACAAGAAAAAACTGTCTCAGTTGATAGACAAGACAAAAATGATGATGAATGTCAACCGTTTGATCCTCATTGGAATGAATATAAATCAAAGTTGTTACACAATCCAGACAATGAATTATATCAAGTGGTGATTTATTTAGCTCCTGGAGATTATCATAGATTTCACTCGCCAGCTCAATGGACTGTCAAATTCCGAAGACATTTTCAAGGTATTTTATAAAATTGATTTTTTTTTTTCAAGAATTTGCATGATTTTCTATGACTATCTTTGTCTCTAATTGTTTTAAATGTAAATGATCAGCAAAATTATTAATGTGGTAGTGTTTAGACCGAATCTAAATACATTATAACACTACGATGATTTAAGCTTTAACTTGAAATAGGTGATGCACTCTAGTAAACTCCTAAAGAGTTAAATATATTTTAATTTTAAAATAAAATTATCTTATATAATTTAAATTATTTTTGTAGGTGAATTATTAAGTGTTAATCCGAAAATAGCTCGTTTACTACCAGATTTATTCGTACTGAATGAAAGAGCAGTGTATGTTGGGGAATGGGAACACGGGTTCTTTTCAATGACTGCTGTAGGCGCTACTAATGTTGGATCCATTAAAGTTCATTCTGACCAAGTAAGAGTAAAATCAATATTTAAAAAGGTCACCACTATATTTAATGTTTTTTCCATAGGGCTTACAGACCAATATGAGATGCCGTCGAAAAGACTTTAATCAACATGACCGCTCTTTGGAGACTCAGTGGTCAATGGGACAAGAAGTTGGAGAATTCAGAATGGGTTCAACTGTGGTTTTATTATTTGAAGCACCCAAAGGATTTGTATTTGATGTCGATGCTGGACAAACTATACAAATGGGACAAGCTTTGGGCAAAATAGGTGTTTCACAAAGTGATTCTATTACTTCAAAATAAAGTAATAAATAAAAGAAACAAAATCCTATTGTATCATTTTAACTTCAGTACATCCTTCTTACAGACTACCTTAAGGCTGACTAAATTTTTAATTAATTTATACACATTATAAATATAATAATCATTAATTAATTATTTAGTTTTTATGTTAACATAGTAAAGTTTGGAGTCTTGGTCATTATTGACCAGTATTATTATATAATATTATATAGTAATAGTTTCAATTATGGAAAAAAAAAAAAATTAATTTGAAATGATGAAAGACAATTTTTTTAAAAATTAGTCATAAAGTCCTACCATTAATTTAAACAGAAAATAAATGCATACATTATTTTGAAATCAAAATTAAGCGACTATTACCTTCATTAATATATTGTGTGTATGCATCTATTTTTTAACATTTTTTGAAATTAAATTATCATTTTACTTATTTAATATTCAATTAAACTAATAATTCAACATTGATATACTATTGTGTTTGTGTGATATGTATAAAGTATAAAAGTAATTGTTATCTAGTATTTTATAAATGGTTAGATTGGAATTTTTTTCAAACTAGATATAAGCGTACTCTTGTACTAAAATAATTATTTACTAGTTATTGGATACCCTTTTTTTTCACACGTAAAATAAACTATAATCAACACAATACTTTAGCCAAATAGTCAATATATAATACTACTATAAAATATTTTATGTCAATTACCATACGTTATAAAATATATTTATACTCATAAAAAATTTTAACTTGCTTATAAATTTGTATTTATTAAAAATCTGTCAAATATATCAAAAATATTTATGTAACAATAGTATAATTAACTAAAAAATAAAATGTCTTAAAATATCACAATTTTTGCTGATATTTTTTATACCATAATAATATTATGTTTATGTGTATAATAACATAAAGATCTAAAGTTTATCACTTAATTTAATATTTGAGTTAAATACTTCAAAAAATATACTCAAACATTTAAGTTCTTGCCGCATACTATTTTCAAAACACACAATCTTGATGTTTATTGAGGCTGATTATTTTTCTTCCAAAACATGGTTTGTTTGGCAATATTTGATGATTGAAACATTTTGACCACTTTAGGTTTCAAATCTTGAGCTACACTGCCACTACTACCAGTAGTAAGTAATTGTACAAATGGAAAACCAAAAAAAGTTAAGTAAATTACGTAATATGTAGAGAACATTTAAATGTCTTGAATTACCTTTCAGTTTGTAACGGTATCCTTGACTCGGCTTCTTTGATCAACATCGATGACAATTCTTTCTGAGATAAATTATTGACATTACAAAGTTCCTCTAGACACCTGAGATAGAAAATAAACTTTTAATTTCAGAAGAGCTCATAACAATGGAAAAAAAATACCTTAGACTTGGCAATAGAGATGACACAATTGCACTTTGAGATAAAGTGCATTCATAAAGAACTGTGCTAAATGCATCCAACAATACACGTGTCAATTCTATTTTCCTAGTAATATCTGATGTTCTCACTGCCATCCCAGAGTACATGTTTAACTGCACCATTATCACTAGAAGTCATTAAAAATTAATTTAATTTCACAATAAGTTTTAAATTGTTGTTTTCTGTTAATATTCAGTAGGATTTTCAATATTGCGAACTTAATTTAATGAAATTTTGATATTGATAATTCAAATATATCACATTGTCAAGCCATGGGTTTTTCTTAGAGCATATTATTGGAATACTATGATTGTAGAAGGATGGTATTTATTTTGGTACTAGGTTAAGAACCTGTGCATAATAATTTAACAAGTAATACACTGATGGGGTGACAGTTTTGTTCATAATTTAATAATTTTACTATCTGAATATTGATATTCAAAAAAATACTTTGTTAAACAACCCTAACGTATAAATATTCACCATCTTCTCTATATGCTTGATCAGACTTAGGGGCAAGTTTTCCAAAAGCCGTTATCAATTCAGTAGCAAACACTAAACTATCACTCAATGTCCGATCGTCCATGAGGCTTTTCATCTGAAAACGACACTTTTCAATAGTGTCCTTGTTGTTGGTTGACATCATTAATTGACCTAGAACTGGTACTAAGGCTATTTTTACATCACTGAAATAATAATACGAGTACAATGTGTTAAATTAACAACACTTTTTATATATACAATAATTATTGAGTAGGCGGACACAAACCTATTAGAATCATTCGACAATGTGATGAGTGCTGGCACGATTCGATTAGTTATATGAACATCAGAAAGGTATGGCATGGCAGAGGACAACAGTTTAGTAACAGCCAAACGAACAACTTCTTTTTGACTGATGACTCCTGTGAAAAACGAGTCTGTTAATAAAATTTGATCGCTTAACTAGCGTTTATTTTTTACCTTCCCAGAGGGATGATAATATCAACTCGTGCAAACGTTGGCAGTTTAATGCTAGTTGACTGATTGTAAAGTGTAACACAACAATGGGCACACCACACAATGGCAATGTACACACATACTTTTTCAGAGTAGTCTCTAATTCTGTATCTTCGCGCTATAAAAATTATAATAACATAAGACAACGATTGGAATTATTTCGTGATAACTAACACACCGGAATCGGAGCCAATACTGAACATATGTATATACAAAGTAGTGTCATCGACGGCAAAGTATTGGATATTTGAAACAAAGATTTTTCGAGTTCTTGGATTTTTTTTACAAACAATGGCTTCACCTGTTGAATTCAAAGTTTTCAAATCATAACACAAAGAATTACTATAATTTATCCATACTCTATTTTGTGTAAACTTTGATCCAAATCCACAACAAAATGACTGGAAGAGTGCCATAAGCGATTGCAAAAGTTTTTGATTTTCGATTGAAACCAGAGATGAAGCCTCGATCAAACTGGGCAACCTAAACACATACACATTGATTGAATATTTACTATGATAAAATAAATTGCAAGCCGAACAGAAAAAGTCGCACATGCATTCAAAAAGCCATTCTAATCTAGGCCATGTTATTTGATTGTTCTCAACAACAGCGTCAAATGTACACATCACTACACCGATCGTATAATTTGGATCATTATAGAATACAGTTGGATTACATAAACCAACACATATATCAGCAAACCCAGTCCCTGAAATGCAGGACGAAAACAAATCAACATATGTAAATAATATACCTATAATACTACAAACAACATAATATATGAAATTGATCATAGCCCAAAACTACTAACGCACACTCGGAGAAAGAAAAAAATGAACAAATAAATGACCTAAAACCACACATATTTTCAAAGCAAAAATTATAAACTGTGCATATTATTTTAAATACTTTATTAAATTATTAATACAAAAATGTAATTAAGATTGGATACTTTAGTTCTTTTACTATTATTCTGAGTTTTTTATTTAAGTTTTCACATTAACCACTTGAAAGGACTGTATAAATGAACAGTTTAAGATTCTGAGCAAAGAGAAGAAGCTTATGAATTTACAATGATGTTTATTTATATATTTCCGTTCTGTGAACACTTGCGTATTGTAATACAAATCCAAAATCTTCGATTAGCCACTTTTTGAATCTAATTTTGGCTCTAGATGGTACTTAATAATTAAAAATTTTTGGAATTCGCATTATTTCAAAGGTTTGACACTTGTCACTTTGACTGTTGGTACCCTCCCCTACCATGGACATCATGATAATGTAATAATTATTGTAACATAGCTGTTGTATAATAACTGAACCTCTGCTCAGAATCGTTTATTTAAAATTCAATACACCTACCCAGAAAACTAAGTATATCTATGATGCAAAGTATGTCCAGCTTTTTTTAAAATAAAATTAAAAATTGCCAACATTTACACATTTACTACTTTTATTATTTGCGATAATTTAAACATCCAATACAATTAATAACAACTATTTACTTTTTTGGTACAAACAAATCTTAACTTTATTAGACCCATGAAAAATGTGCGGTTTTGTCATAATATATTTAAAAAGTGGAGGTTTCTGAACACAACAATATATTTACTTACGCAATTCTCCTCTTGGTGTACCTTCATCCCTCAAAGATAAACATTCTGGGGCAGATGCTACAAACAGCACTAAATATGGAAGTATGGAACGAATGGCGTTTACCATATAACAACAATTGGATTCTAATTGGTCAGTTTTTTGAGTTTTTTTCTGGGAATCAAGAGTCTAAATGAAATAAACAAAAATTTGAATTAAAACAACAACAATAACTTAACCATCAAAAAAATTACCTGAATTTGAGTTGTTAAAGAGTTAATTAAACGCGTAAAACAGCTTAGTTGTAAACGACCATTGTCAAATGCCCATTTAGCTACAACAGGCAACAAGACTCCTGCAGTGATTTCAACAATGTATTTTACATTGTCTCTTAGGCCGACAAAAAGAAGTTCCTCGACCTGTAACAATTAATATATTTTTAAAACCATCCTAGTAAAAAAATACAATTCTGCTCATTAAAATCATGGTTGTGTATATATTTTTTAGATACTTGTTTGTTATCGCCAGTAGAGGGGCTGTTAAATTTATTGCCCCACCACTCTTATTGGTTAATGTCCTGCCATTCGTTTAAAAGCAGTATATTCATTATTATTTTAACTTCCTTCATCAAGCTAATATATAATTTATAGAATACATTATAGTATAGCAATATGTGTATCATATAATATTTATATAGAAGAGCGTTAACAAACAAGAGTGGCATGGCGATAACAGACGAGTACTTATTTTTATTATATTCGACACCTGACTTTCATATTAAGATATAGGAAAAATTGTCATACACACACACACACACACACACATAAAAATCTTGTTTGTGGCGATGTGAGCACAGCACTTTTGTTATAAAATATTAATTAAAAAAATACAACTGGCTTAATTCTTTGGATACTATTAAAGTATACATACATTTTAACACAGTATCTTTATTTTTAAATAGTTTGTTAACTCATGATTGATATTAGTTATACGATTAAAAAAAGTATTATGTTTTAATAATTTATCAAGTAATTTTAATATTCAAATCCAAATAGCTACTAAAACTAAAATGTGATGATGTCCCTTAATTATTTTTATCTGAACTTCTTCATGAAATTACCAAAATTGTCAAAGTGAACCTGGGGCTCATACACGCTACTAACAGGATTCTGAAAAATAATGTACCCACTGACAGATTCAACAGAATTAAAAACCATTAATATTTAACTATGATTTCAACAATTTGTTGTATGAAAATAAGTTTTAAATAATGACACTGACCATTAAAATTGTTTTATGGTAATTTAGATAATTTATCAGATTTAATTTAAGTGTTGTATTAGCACTTAAATAATTATAATTACTTATACTTGAATAAAAAGCATTGACTTTATTCTAATAATGATTACAATAAGCAAATATCTATCATAGTCACAATTAATAAGAACAATAATTAATAAAAAATTATTAACTAGTGTTTACTTGAGCATATTTGTCAGAATCATAAATGTAAACAGTATTGATTGCAATACTTTTGATAGCAACTGCACGTACAGATTCATCAGTATCTTCAATCAACATTTGTTGCAATACAGAAATTAATGATTGCCTAGACTCGCACTAAACAATTAATAATTTCACATGAATAATAAATTTATACTATATACTTTTGTAATAAAACTATTACATTATAATTTATATGAAAACTTACACTAATTAAAGAACTAAACCACGAACAAGCTTCTGCAACCAATAGTCTTTTTTCAATATATTTATCTGTTAATAAATGCCATAATTGAGGCAATAATTCTTTTTCAAAAAAATCACTATTTGAATACTTAATAAACCACGATAAACCTAAAATAAAAATAAGAAAATATCAAGTTCATAAATCATAGGAATAGATTGAAATGGATTTATAATTACCTCCTATAACCAAACTCCTTTCCTTTTTATTAGGTTTTTTTCTCATATTGAATAAAGAACACAGTAATTTTTCTCTTTCTGTTGCATCTGGATGAATGTGCATTAAAAGAACACTTAAAATTATAAAATCCTAACATGAAAACAATTTTATCAACAAATTATTAAAAATATATATTTAAACAGTCTGTTACTTCTTGTTTTTCGGGTTCCACGAGGTTTTCCTCATTTAGATTACGAACTCTTTGATTTTCGAGTATTCGCAGTAACGGATATACATTTAATTCAACATCATCATCAGAAGTAACATTCAAATCAACATCCAAGTACATCAATGGCAATTGCTGATCAGACCAACATTTTTCATTTAATAATTCATGGAAAACTGAAGACTCACAGTTTTTATGACTATTTTGTTTATTGATTTTGCTTGGACGGATCCACTTTTCTTTAGACGTTTTAGGACTCGTATCAGACACATTATTAGATGATTTGAGCCTATTAATGGAAAAATAACCTGTTATTTTGAAATAAAATTAAAATGTATTACAATGCTTACAACTGTAGTTGAGAAACCAAATTAGTATTATCATTTTCTAATTCAGAAATTTTCCTAGTTAGATCACTGTAATCTTCATCTATCTACAAAATATAATTTACTTAGTACGTAGATAAGTATATAAGCCAACAGGAAAAATTGCAATTCATACCTGAATAGCAACACTCGTGTACTCAATGGTTTCACTCTGACAGGCTACATCAGATTTCAAATAACTTTTAGCTCGATCTCTGTACAAAGATAATAAATGAGGTGGTCTTGAGATATTAAGTCCAACATCATCCCAAATTTCAAAATCCTAAAATCAAACATTGTATAAAATATAGAATGGTGTTAACGAATATAGAACAAATTAAATTGCAACTGTTTTTCTTGATACATAATTTAATAAGCAGGAATATGCATATAAATAAAAATAAAATAATATACTATTATAATCATGCTTTAATTACATAAGGCACTAAGAATATTACCACCCTAGATATGCCAGTCATAAGTCATGACTAGCCTAAAATTGTTTTCTTTTGTTATTAACTAAAATCTCATTTATTCTAATATTAAGTCATGATGCCCGGGGTTCAAACAGAATAAGAAAAGAACTAAACTTTCTCTAAACAAATAGAATAGTACAAATAGTTTTTAAAAACATACACTGAACTATATTTGGAGTCAGTATTAAATTACAGGAATAAAATAACTTACTTGATTTTCATTTTCATCAGCAAATGTAATTGATGTTAATTTGTAATTATGTTGCATAAGGTATTCATTAACTAAAAAATTAAGAACTCTCTGTTCGTGTGGTTTGATTCTATCATCATATTGATTACTTTTAGGGTCTTCTCCGACATATTCTTCAGACTCTAAAAAATACAAATTGTTTCATTAAATTATAGAATTTTTCATTCTTGTTATAAATGTATAACTTCCCTAAAGCTACAGATAACATATATTCTATAAAAGATGTGAAAAAAACCTGTTTGTTTCAAAAATGTTAAGTAATTTACCCACAGCTGCAACTGTCAAATTCGCTCTGAGGGCATTTATTGTATCTTTGGCTTTTCGCAGCTCGAATTCAAGCACAGCAACTCGTTCATTTATTGTCTTGTCGCCGTCTTCAGAGTATCTGGTCATCTCCAGAGAATCCAAAGTCGCCTGACTAGAAGACCGGGCTAGATATGAGCAGAAAAAAATTATTATTGATGTTGAACAAACGGAATAGAAAGCAAAAATAGTAAAATAAACTGCGGCATATTGCCCATACCCATGCTCAGAGTTATACTGATGTTGTCGTTTTGAGGGGATGAGTGTTCGAAATTGCTAGGATTAGAGAAGAACTCGCGGAGTCCCGGCAGTTCCTTGCCAGCTTCGATAAGCTCATAATGTAATTCCAAGGCTGTGAGCAGCAGGTGGTCATCCAATAGTTTCTTGGCGATGTCGCTGTAGCTCGGACTGTTGGATATCCCGTCGTCAGCCATTCCGGGCGTGAGGTCAATCGTCAAGACGGACACACCCGGTGGCGTAGAGGCAGGCGACGCAGCGGCAACGACGAATGACTGCCGCGGCTGTGGTGCAGGGAACGAGAGGAAATCAACGACAAAAATCCGAGTGTCTAAGGCGCTGTTTCAGAGCACAGAGGAAACGGGCATCACGAACGGGCGCCTCTTACCTCTTAAAAGTCTCTTACAACCTCTCAACAACGTTTAAATAATGGAACAGACTACAGACTGAATCTGACGTTCAAATGGTATTTTACTGTTTAATACAATATCATATTATCAGCTATTATCTCCAACTACGTGGTAAGTGATAACGTCTTGATGGAAATGAGATACCGTATCATCACAGAACACAGACACAATAAAAAATAAACTTGTTTATTATATTATATCACGTAAAACAAATATAAAATATTATTATAATAAACTCATTTATTATATATATATATATATCTGAGTCACAGAACGTGTCATATCATAATATCGCGAGTGATTTAGACCACGGTTTAAGGTATACATCTGCTATAATCGTGGTTTGAACGTGTTGCCATGTAGATATGCTTTGCGCGCTTTGGATGTTCACTTCGACTGCAGCTCTCTCGGAAACCACTGGCACTATAACTAGCGCTAAAACTACGGCCGAGTACGTCGTCGTTACCGTTTCCTCAAGACCTCAACTACAAAACGGGGCCAAACAACCGTTTTTCCTTCGAGAATTCAGTATACTATATTAAAACAATTAATGCAATACAGAACAAAAGGAATTAGGTGTATAGTAATTAGTTAGGTAACAATCACGAAATTTTATTTGAGGTCGGGACGATAACTTCAGTCATCATATTATTATTTAGTATAAAGTGACCAGAAAAAAATTCTGTTAAAGCGGGACAAGTAATCAAAAGGAACCTTCTCATGTGGCAATACTCAGGGAAGGGGGGGGTTAGCGGTTAACCCCTATTAATAATTTATTTGGGAAACATCTTTGCTTTACTCGTGCTAAATTGCGAAAAATTAAACAAAATTGTATATTTATTTATTTATTTATCTATTGACAGTAAACGCCCAAGGTGGGCTCATTACAGAAAGAAATAATAATTAAAATACTTAGGATAACATAAAAATACATGATCAATTATTAATAATTAATAGAGTAATAAACATTTTATTTTACAAGAGTAAAGATTATAAATAGAGATTTTAACTAGACTTCAACCTGTTTGAAGTATCATTGAAGAAATTGAACTGTTTTAATTTATTACCTGAGGTAAGCATTCTATTTTAAAGGAGCAAAATGACAATTTGAAAAAAAACAAATTAAACTTAAAATTAGCATAAAACTGTTCATTTTTACCTAAAATATTGATTTTTTTTTTTAATTAAAATTCAAAACCTATTAAAATGATTGGTTCCCATTCCGGTATTTCATACTGCATATTACATTGTTTAAATGTGTAAATATTATAAATTATTTTTCATTTTACATACTTGGTATAATATACAATTTACAATTAACTTGAAAAAATATCTAATTTAACCTAAGTAAAAAGGTAGTTTTTCCCAATTTTCGGAAAAATTATTGAGAATTTTGAAAAAATACCTCTTAAAAGTCTAGAGCCAAATTTTTTTTCAAAAGGTTGGTGGTAAAAACTTTTGGACAAGTATTTCTATACGAAAAAGTGTTGACAGAAGAAAAAATAAAAAAATTGACATCATTATAAAAACATTGGCTTATCGGAATCTAAAATCACTTAAATCTGCTATGAAAATAAATGAATGGACTATGGACTGTAATTTTCAATATGAGCGTTTTTTTTTTATTACATAAAAATCACTACTAAACCTATTATGAAAATTAGTAATTTGACTGTTTATATTTTTGATTACATATCTTTTTAATAATAAAATCATTAATCATTAGATATTTTTGAATTTTTCCGAGCGAATCATTCAACTAGAGAATTTAGGTAAGTTAAAAAATTTAGCAGTATACCGGGTACCTAAATAAATAAATAAATAATTCATTATTTTCTGTCATTGAAATAATTTTCAAACGAATAAATAGAAATGAATTTAATTTTTATACTTTTATTTACTAACTATACGTATTCTTATTATCTCGAATCTTATCGTTGTCGAGCAAACGTTTTCTGCGCATTTAATATATATAATAATTTATATTGTTTGTATGAAATATTCATAATGTTTGTGGTAATTATTATAATAACTGTGAAAAATAACCAGGAAGGCATCAAATTTCCTTGGGCTCATCAGTGCGGGCCCCGTCAGTTACGCCACTGGAGACATTAAATACCTAATAAATATTGTCCATTGTCAACTATAAACACAGAGATGGATTTACACTATTGCCACCCCTAGGCAACTGTTTTTCTTTAACGCCCAAAAAAATTTTTCTCCGTTCATGTGTAAGACGTGAATTTTGAAGCGAAAATTTTTTTTTTGACTAAATAATCAATTTTTAGGATCTACTGGTGAAAATAGGATACCAATACTATTGTTAAAAACTAAAATATATTATCAAATTGAATAAAAATATTATTAATAAATTTAAAACATTCTTCAAAATTAAAATTAAATATTTAATAATCCTGTAGTGCTAAAAAAATCGATATAGGCACAGGGGCGGATCCAGAAATGTTTCAGGGGGGGGGGTAATTAAAATTTATTATCGTTATGACGCTGAATAAAACTAGTATTTCTCCCAAGTCACAATGTAATATATTTTTATATAATAAGCTCAAGGGAGGGGTATTTACCATATTACCCCCCCTTGGATCCGCCACTGTATAGGCATAGGCGTAGCCAGACATTTTTGGCAGGAGGTGCAAGTACAATATTTGTACACCCATCCCCAAAATTTTTTTTTAAATTTAAGTAAAAGTGGTAAAATTTTCCATAAATTAAATTTTTATGGTATCGATTTTTGTAATTTAGTTACAACTCCAAAACTAATAGTACTAGAAATATGAAATTTTCTCCTAATATCACCAATAATAACAATGTAATACATACTGAAAATAATATGACCTTCTTAGGATTAATATTGAACTTTGAAAATGACTCATATTTCTCAAGTTTTTTCCTTATACAATTTTGCATTCTTGATAACAAACTAAAAATTTAATACAAGTGTATTAAGTAATAAGTTAAATAGCCTTGAAAAAATCTCAAAAATTGTTTATAAATCTTTTTTTAGATTCTGAACGAAGTGAAGAAGCTTATGATTTTACAATGATGTTTATTTATTTATTTATTTTTTTTTTTCGCTTTCTGTAAACACTTTTTCGTATAGAAATACTTGTCCGAAAGTTTCGATCAGTATTTCTATAGAACCGGAATCACACCCAGATGGTACTTTAGAGAGGTCATTTTTCCAATTTCTCAATACTTTTTCCAAGCGCGGTGAAAAACTGTCGAAAAATTAACGAAAAACGGCAAAATATGCAGTTCCCGGCATTTTCGTAAAATTGAAAATTTATTTTTACCATAACTTCTACAATAATGGAGCTAGAAACTTGAAACTTTCACCAACTACTAAAAACAGTGAAAAAAACATTTTCTAATAATATCAAAATGATTTCATCAATTTTGAGTTAAGTACGGCATTTTGAAAATTTCGGAAATATCTCATTTCTGTTAGTTTTTATGCAATAAAATTTTTGATTTTTGATATTAAGACTCGAAAATTTAATATGATCTGACTGACATATGTATCTAATTGATCTGAAAAAATCTCAAAAATCGTTAGTCAACTTTTTTTTTTATACCCGTTTGAAGTTAGAATTTCGACTGAATTCGTTAGTTTTACTTAAAATTACGCACTTTAACGTACATATAAGA
>JAIPRM010000628.1:39230-50988 GCA_025469315.1 Stegophylla sp. TES_Ste_2020 | reverse complement strand
CCGCCTAAATGTTTATCGGTATAATAACCGAAAATATTGAATTTTCAAAATAGAATAAAATAGATAGAAAACTATTGTTGCATGTGGATTTTAATTCATACCATCGTATACAGCGTCGAAAAATACAAAAGATGCAATAAAACATTATCAACCTTCAGTAGTTAATTAGCAAATAGTATTATAATATTATATTATATTATACTATGTCCATTTTGATGTTATTTCTAATGGCGTGTTGATTGCATATTTATATGCACGTGGATTTTAATTCACACCATCGCAAATTTGAAAAATACATAAGATGGCGAAAAAAAATTACCTACCAACCTTTTGGGTGATAATTAAAAATGTAATAATTATTTGTCCGTACTTTCTCCGATTTTTTTTCAATCAGACCCTTGTAAAATGTTTAATTATTTGTTCACTCAAAATTTTATTACACCAAAATATTCGCAATTTCGCCAAAAAATTCGGTCGGTTCAATTTTCTTTTATGTATGTTTAAGTGTGCAATTTGAGTAAAACTAACGAATTTCATCGAAATTCTAAATTCAAACGGTTATACAGGTTATAGGGCAAGTTAACTTACGATTTTCGAGATTTTTTCAGGTTAATTATACACATGTGTCAGTGAGATCATATTAAATTTTCAAGTCTTAATATCAAAAATCAAAAATTTTTGAAATTATCAAAATGATGTACTCAACTCAAAATTGATCAAATATTTTTGAAATTATTATACAATGTTCTCGGGATCGTTTTTAGTAGACGGTGAAAGTTGCAAAAGTCCTTAGCTGCATTATTTTTGAAGTTATGCAAAAAAGCGATTTTAAATTTTACAGTAATTCCGGTAATTGTATATTTTCAATTTTACCGTTTTTGTCAATTTTTCAGTGGTGGCTTTAAATAATATGGCTGATGCGGCGCGGCAACAACACTCTGCCGATAAGGCGCGATAACGACATACAGCTGAGACTACGGCGGCATTGCCTGACAAAGTTGAATATTATGTGTATATAAAATACATGATGGTAAAAATAATATGAATTGCGCCCGTGCAACGATTCTAGATGAGGCGCTCATTTCATTGCCTCCGATGATACTGAGAATAGAAGCCATATGGGCGACAGCAGCAGATAGTGTTCCTACTTATTTCTAGGTAAAATAAACAAAATAAATCTAGCACCTACTAGACATCAGTAGAGTGGCTGAAACGAATAAGGATTCCGAAACCCCTGGCTTTTTGAAATCTAATATTCAGCTATTGTTTCCGTTTTGTCTGAATCAACTTTGTCTTAATTTATTCTGTGGAATCATCTTGCGGCATTGTTTATCAAATTATTTGCCTTGTTAATTGGTTCACATGATATTTTAGCATCCGTGTCATCAGTAGCATAGATGCAGTGCCGGCCCAAGGGGGGGGGGCAAGCGGTGCAACCGCAAATTATGTAATACGAATATCACTTTAATCTATAAAATATAAACATAATAATATTGTCCAAGTAGTATTATGTTTATTTTTTATTTTAAGTGAATTAAGTAATTGAGTGATAATTAAAATTTATATTCAATAAAATAAAAATATTATTTTTACTTTGTACCTACTCATTTTATGTCTTGTATAATATTAAAATATAAATTGGATTTTATTAGTTTATTCATAAAAATTTAGGTTTCAAACAATACCTAAAAAATTATAAAATTATGTACAAATACAGTAAGTCGCTTAGAAAAAATAAATAAATATAGATATTTATAAATAATTAATAAATTAATATATATGGGGCCCCGCAAAATTCTGTACCGGGCCCCAAAATCCATCGGACCAGCACTGCATAGATGAAGATCCAGCAAAGAGCGATTTGTAAATTATTCTAAGCATAAAATATTTTTCATCATTAATTTAATCGAAGGCTTGTTTTCTTTGGTTTTTCCACCCATCGCCCTCCCCTCAAATATGCTACTGCTACTGCACACATAATTAATTTAATTTGTTCATGTGGTTATTAATATAATATACTTAAGTATAATGATATATGTATAAATTAAATTATTCAAATGTATACAATATTTTATATTAGCAATAAAATTATTTTATTATGTTAAAGGTATTGTTTATTTGTATATTATTAACAAATCACTTCTATGTAGTAGAGCATTCTATATTCTTAGCTAATTTCAAATTAAAATTGCAACATTCAAGTGTATCTGAAGTAAACATTCATTGACAATAATTATTTTTATGTTTTTAAATTCGATAATTGAGATTTTTATTTTTTTTTACCAAGGGGGGGGGGGGGCATAATTCGCCTCACCATCAAAATACAATCAGAACCTCCATTGCGATTTTTTGACAGATTTTCCTCTTGTAAATGTGATTTCATCAGGTATTTTGAGAAAAATCTCTAGATTTTTTCTAAAAAAAAAACAACCAAACTGAAATTCTTTTTTTTTTAGATTCTGAGCAATAGTGAGGAATGTATTGGTTATACAAATCTGTTGTTTTCTTTCTTTTTTGTATGTGTTTTTTGTACGATTTCGGTTAGAGATACTGGTCCAAAAGTTTCAATCAGTTACTGTATAGATCAGAAACGTTGTCAAATTAGTACTTTTGGGGGGAGGTCATTTTCCCTAATTCTCAATACTTTTTCAAACTGTAAAAAACAAAGATTGACTCATTCATATTTTAAGCCCCGATAACTTTATAACATGACAATGTACACACAATATGCATATAACATTGTATATTTGTACATAATGCATTAAATAAACGCTCAATAGTGTTTTTCATTAAACCATATGACCCCCTATCACCATTACTCTGGGTGATCAAGGTTCTACTGAATGCAGAGGAATTAGGTAGAAAAAAAGTACAAATAAGAACAAAACAAATATCATTTTCATCTATATATTTAATACATTTTAAACAATATTCCGAGAATTGTTTAAGCTAAAATAATTTTTTTCAAAAAAAGATAAATACATTAAATGTAACTATAAATAGTTGGGTTAAGTAAGAATGTTCTTTTTTTTTTTTATAAAGTAATAAAAGTGTAAAAAAGCTTGAAAAAATAGTATACTAAAATAATACGTTTAACAATATTTACTGCTTTAAGAAATGTTGTGTTCATTAGTTAATTGTTCATTAATTTACTGTTATTTTGACTATACAAAGAACAGGTACAACTTGAATAATAAAATAATTGATATAAGAAACTAATAAAAAAAAAAACATTTGTAAGGCTCATAATAATCCATTAATTGAATATAATTATGTAATAATAGTTCTAATATTATTACAGAAAATATAACACTTATAATATTTGAATGGAATAAAAGGTTGATAATAGGAAAAATAATTTGTAGGATGATGCTCTTTAGACTGTTTCATATTCATCATGAAGAGAACACTTGCGACAACATGCTAAACATACCGCTAAAAGCTGAAAATATAAAACAAAAATGTTAAGTGTATAAAATAAATTTTTACATCAAACTTAAATAATTATTAGAGCAGTATTATGGAATAAATTACATTTTTTAAATCAATATCATAATATAATATACATGAGTATCGTCTGATTAATAATTTAGGGGGAAATAAAATTCTGTTCTAAATTATTTAAGTTATATACATTATATTAGTGTAATTTGGGACGAAAATCTTGCAGAAAACAAGTCTTAGCTTTCCTAAATATTTCATATGATAGGTTCAACCATCTAATTAATAATTAAAATAATATTTAGTATACTTGTTGAAAGTACTGAATTCATATTTATAAACTATTTAACTATAATTGGCATTATGTCATTTATAAAAACATATGAAGCTATGTTGTAACTCTTGACACTAAGTATGTATATTTATAAGTGATTGTAGAAAATGTATTATTAGAAATTGAGGTAGCAATGTTATGTGCTATCTACACATGATTTAATGTTGTATACTATCTACTTGTAAAATGATATCTACGATTGATTAGATATCGTAATCTAGGTGTTCATTTCACTTTGTGGTATTACGAGACATTGAGCATTGCTTTTCTTTGTCATTCTTTTCCCTTTGCTCACTTCACTAAATTCCCCACGCTTGCTCCAAAAGTTCCTGTCACACCCATAGTACTTCAAACTTAGTACTCATATCAAGTATATCTCTCAATTTGCTGTGAAAACCCATGTCGATAGGTAATAAGTTTTTCGTTATAAAAAGTTTAAGAGCACAACAATTCATTATTTGTATAAAAGATACAGAATAGTATTAGTATCACCAAGTGGTCGAATTACAAAACAATATACATAATTCATTTCTGTGCGACTGTACAGGATTTTACATAATATTATATTGATATATAATACATGCATTAAAATCAAATTTTGAATGAAAAATTGTTGTATAATATAATTACAATATTTACGAAAACCTAAAATTGATTTTTCACATATACCCTTACACCTAATGAATATAATTATTGTGAATCAACATTAATTCGGTATAATATAATTAGCACTTATGTTTACTGTGTTGCTTCTGGTAAGTTACGGTCGAAAAAAGTATAAAAAAATTAGTTTACCAGATAAAGTTTGAACCTGTTTAGTTCAAACTAGACCACTTAACTACAAGAACAATGTTGAAAACAGTTAAAATAGTAGGTATTTTATACAACACCCGAAAATATTTTATTTTCAAAATCAAATAATTAGAAAACTATTGATGCAAATTGATTTTAGTTCACACTATCATATTCAGCATTAAAAAACAGAAGATTGCAAAAAAACATAGCTAACTTCCTAGAGTATCCGTGAATTACAAATATACCATAATGTTTGTTTGTATTTTCTTCAATTTTTTTTTCAACCAAACTTGTAAAGCGGTTAATTATTCGTCCGTAAAAATTTTATTACACCAAAATATTCCTAATGAAATTCTCCAGGTAGGTACCAAGTTTCATAAAGATCGATTGAATCAATTTTATTTTATGTATGTTATAATGTGAAATTTCAGGTAAAAACAACAAATTCTGTTAAAATGTTAACTTAAAGGCCGGGGTACACAGAATGCGGTCTTGTCGTGGCGATCTGCGATACAGTTATGATTAAATACAAAATTTAATCTTGACCGCCGCAATAATTACGATATCACAGCTTGCTGCGACAGACCGCGTTCTATGTATCCAGACCTTAAACGGTTATAAAGAGAAAAAATGACTATACGATTTTAGAATTTTTTTTTAGGTCTATTAAGACATACATATATGTGAGTAGTCATTAAATTTTTAAGTCTTAATATCAAGAATTAAACATTTTATGAAATAAAAAGTTACAAAAAACAAGAAATTTTTATTAAGTGTTCACGTGATACTTTTTAGAAATTGATAAAAATTTCAAATTTCTAGCTACATTATTTATTCATTAAGTTGTGTTAAAAAGCATATTTAAATTTTAAGAAAATTCAAGTTATACCATATTTTACAATTTTCTCAGTTCCTCAGGTGTTTTTGAATACGGGATACTTACAATTTAGATTAATGTTGACTCTATGAATAATTTTTACTAGTGTTTAAAATTATTATTATCATGTTTAATCCGAATATTGGCAGATTTCTTTTTCTTATATTATTACATAATATAATATACAAAATTGATCGTTTACATTAATAGTGAAATGGACATGTTTCTTTGAAATTCAATGTACCCATCTAGAATATTTTACCTGAGGGGTGAAGAATACCCATATTATTTCTGGCTTTATTTATTTACATTTAACTAAATATTTAAGGTATTTTATAAGCACAAATTTTACTAATGTTGTTATAGAAATTACTAAGAATATTTAAATATAACTATAAAAAACATTGTCTTTGCATCAATTTCAAGTACCTGAATTGAACCAAATCCAATAGCAGACCACATAATTAATCGATTATAATCCAAAATACTAGTTTTAAATTTACTGTAGCATCCCTCTGTAAATGAATCAACCTGTGTACAAAATCCATTTAATGGAAATTGTTTACAACAAGATGTAGGCAGTGTGTCATTCTGTGTGATATTTTTCCAATCACCAGGTCCATCAATTCCACAACATTCCGCCTTGAAATAAAATAAATAATAATAACAAGATTTATAATAATTTTATATATATATATAATATAATAACAATCATCTATAATGATAAGGGTAAATCAAATATAATTTCAATATTAAACATTACTCACATCAGATTGCACAACATTCCAAAGTTCTGTAGATGTCTCATGACCAGTTTGATTGTATGTTTTAATTGTATCTTGCATGCGTGTTAATGCAGATGATTCTATTTCAGTGCGCAAATTATACACTATACCAGAAAATACTAGCTCTCCGATCAAAACCATTGTAAGCAATACGGAAAACTACATTAACATTATTTAGAGCAGAACATATAAAATACGGTTATGTAAATAATATAATAAGTAGTTCTAAAATTACATACCAGAGTTAAAAGACAGGAACTGTCTCTGAGTACACCGCATAAGCCGACAATGGCGATGAGAAATAATCCGAAACCAACAGCCATTAGTACTTTGGGTGTAGTGTTCAATTCTATACTCATGAAATCGGACCATTTATAAAACCTTTGGTTGAGTATGAATGCGACGGCTAAAATACCAAAACTGGACACCTAGGATTTATATAGAACAAATGACATGCCGATTATAATACTATTTGTTCTGGTTAACTTGAAAAGGTCCGAAAGTCGGAATTTACAAAATGTTCGTACTTACAAGACATAATAAATTGAACAAGTACAAAATATACTTGCCCAAAAACGTACACAATGACATTTTGCACGAACAACGAAGTGACGCACTAAAAGAATTACGAATTAATTTAATTATTATAACGATTTATGACTAAAGAGTGCAGAGAACGAACATTAAAAAAGTATACTATATGGAGTATGAACAGTCCTCGAACAAGAAACAACTGAGTAACAACGTCAGACAACAAGGAATTCCCAATGAATAATAACAGGCCTATTTTTAATCATACACAACCACCACTTGAGATTAATAGTAGATCAAAATTCAATATTCAAAAACAAAGACAACAATAATGGATTGGCCGAACTCCTACTCTACTGCAGCTGAAACCTGTACACAAGGAGCTGCAGATTATTATGTAGTCATAAAATAAATCAGCTGTTTGTGCTGCTAGCCTGCTGATTATATGAAAACAATTCAAAATAAAAAAATTATAAAAGTGTTCTGATTGGCTTCGCCTAAATCAGTGTGACCACAGCTGATAGCAACATACAACAATAATTATGGTAAAAACAATATTTATTCAATTTATCTATCAAATAACAACATAATGTAACTTATTTTCGAAATGATGCTTCTGGCTTCAATGCTTGGGGTAGTTCATAGCAGGCGTGGATTCAGAGGGGGGCTATAGGTGCTCGAGCACCCCCTGTCATATTAACCACATTACACAAAATTATATAAAATTATTAACTGACTAAAAAATATGATATTTTTTAACGCAATCGCTTGCCACATTTGGGTGAAATTGAAATGCAATTAAGTGTAGGCAGATAAATTTATTATAAAAAAGCTGTATATATTTCTCACCATGGGTTTTGTTCGATCATTAAATGGGATTTGTAGGTGTACATATTAAATTTTAAAGAAACGATAAATCATATTAAACTTTAAAGGCGTTTTTGTCAACATTTGAGTAGTTTTTCCAAAATTTTGAACAAACTATTGAGGATTTGAAAAAATTCTGATTCATAAAGTTGCTGGTCGAAACTTATGGACAAGAATTTCTATATGAAAAAATAAAATAAACATAATTTTAAAAACATTAGCTTCTTCACCCCACTCGGAATGTAAAACGTCAAATAAACTGAGTAGATCATTAAAGTAAATTAAACAAATGAAGAGGATAATTTATTAAATGTTTTTTTTTTTTCTAATAGAAATATAAATATATAATTTATTTTCCATAGGGATTTATATTAAGGTGTAATTAGTAGTTAGCTGCTATTAGTATTCAGTTCTATTCATTGAGCACCTCCTATTTATAATTTCTGGATCCGCACCTGCCTGTCACATATACATTATAATCTCGGCCGAAATTCGTACTTACCTCTCACAAAACCCGGACCACAACTCTTACGTTATTTAAGAATTGGACCACAACTCACCGACACCGGTATAGGAGTATCCAAATTTAGCCCGTGAGGGGAATCAAGTGGTTTTCTTCCACTACTACACGAAAACAATAGTGCATATTTATACCAATTATCAAACCGAAATGTTCTCACGTCACACACCGCAAGTCGATATCAAGTCGAAACGTCCCATTTTCACAGGGAACACTTTGTATTCCGTTATTTGAAATATTTGAATGACGTGATGACATTGTTGATTAGAATAAGTTCACGAATAAAAGATACAGACGGTAAATTAAAGTATGTGGGTGTGCGGTTGGTATCCTGTTAAAGGAAAATAAAGTTTAAGAGAAAATAAACACGTTTCACTCGTATACACTCAGTACACGAGGAATAACTCAATTTTTACCATTATGTAGATAAAATGTTTTAGACGTTAGTCATGTTATAAACAAATTAATAGGTTTTGGTCCGTGTAATGTAATATATGCAACGGATTATCAGCAATGTGAAGGCATAGTTATATAATATCTCTGGGCCTCGTCGTCATTAATTCTTCCAAAACGGTATAAATAAAATATTACATAAAATAATACAGATTGCGAATTCTGGAACGTCACATAAATACACACACAAACAAAATATAGTATTTGTATCAGAAGCAGTAGAACGTATAATAATAATATTATTGTTTTCACCTTTAAGCTCACCAACGTGTTTTACTAGTGTAGTTGATAACATTAATATTTCGAATTAATTGTTTGACATTGACATATTTCACTATTTATTGATTTTAATTATTATGTAATGTGTTTATGAAACCCAGCTGTATTACTCAGCATTGTGTGTTATTTAAAAAAACTGTATACGAGTAAACCGTCCTTACGCGAAATAGTAAATTACCAAAAATTTAAAAGCGCCAACACGTATTTTCAAAAAATAATAATTAACACTAGTAAAACATCATTGCTCGAACATAATTTTGAGATTGGTATTTTGACAATGCTCGTAATGAATGAAAATAATAATAAGGTCAAGGGGAAATATAACGTATCTCCATCACCGTAAATAAGTAATTTCTTCCGTTTAATATCGATTTTATTATTTAATAATACTATCCTCTCCGTCCAGGCCGATAAGTCATTTAATTGCATTCTTCTTACGAGTCATAGCTGCAATGTATAGCATGATATATAGGTACATTATATGTATTATCTAAACAATCATTGAGTTCAAATAAGTTTTCGTTCATAACAATCTAAATTAATTCTTATAAGCAAAAGATAATTGAAAAATAAATCTTTTTTTAATAACGTATGAGCACTTTATAAATATAATGAATACTTTTAATATTATAATACTATATTATACGACATTATTCGAATTTTTAATTGCACAAAAATTGGTCACTCACTGATAAATTGATTCCCTTGCATACTTTACCTCAACTAATAACAATAAAACCATTAATATTGTTGTGTGCTATCAATTATAACATTTATTCACTTTGAACTAGAGTTATCACTATGACTCAAAACGGTTAATACGTGCAAACACTACAATAAAATATCGAATCGATTATTATACCTGCATTAATAATCGAGATAAATATTATTGTTACTAGCGCTATGCAATCATAGGTAGGTATAGGCATACATTTTTTCTTTACAAATGAAATAGATTAAAATTTGAATGGAATGGAAGTTATTTTATTATATTAGCTGTAAAAAAATAACACGTTATCTAATAATATTTTCCGAGAACTTTTCATTTTAATTTTTATGTCACCACTTATCCGTCTTAAACCTATTATCGATATTCGGTTGTACGTTATAAACATAAACCAGCGTCTATTGTAATATTATGCATATAAATTAAATAATATCTTAAGATGTCAAACAGTTGATACACAAAACTGCAATCATAGGCAACAAATATTTTATGATTATAATATACCAAGTATAAATATTACATGAGAATAATATTTCACGTATTAGTAGGCAAAACTTATAATCGAAAACAAAATTTATCGACTTGAAGACTTATTTGTAGGAAGATATTGTCTGAACGTTTTTATTTTTACAAGAGCATTTTTAAAAGTAGAGTAGTTTGTACTAATTTAATATGATTCACTAATCATTGTTATTATTTAGTGATTGAAATCCACTGAAAAAACTTTTATAATTCACACCACACCACCTACACGTAATACAATTTTAAAAGAAAACAAAAACTGTAATATTATTGACCTAATAAATTTATGTAGTCGCGGACTGGCCCGGAAAGAAAGGTGGACAAGTCCACCTGGACTAGTCAACCATAAAAAATATGTAAGTGCTTTAAATTTAAAAAATAAAGTAAAGAAAAGTATAGACAAGAAAGCCGGACAAGAAAGTATAGAATTTTAAAGACACGATAAATCATTTCTTCAATAAGACGATTGTGAACGAAAGTAGTTAATAATATAAAGAATTAAAGAATAATAATAGTCGTCATTTTCGATACACTCACCAAGAGTATCTGACCCGAAGAGCGAAAAATATCCGTGATACGAAGTTTACCCGGCTTTCTTATCTATATACTTTACTTTACTTCACTTTATTTTTTTTAATTATTTTAAAATAATAATAATTATAACAATTAAAATCCTAAAAAAATAACTAAGAAATACTTTGTACCAGCGGTGGATTCAGGGGAAGGGCCGAAGGACCCGAGCCTACTCCTTGACAGTTATACAGGGTAATTTCTTAAGCATGTCCAATGTCCATCCCATTTTTTGGCCTTAAGTTCAATTAACTATAAAACTAGGTTTTCCATAACTTTTCTTTTTCATGTTACCTTAAGGTTGTCCTGTGGGGTGATACGAAATTCTTTTTCTCAAATAACAACCCTTTATTATAACTGAGAAATTTTATTAAGGTAATTTTTCTGTGAATTTTGATATATTATTTAAATCAAAATTCGAAAGAATGGTTTTTGAATTATTCATATTTCAGTATTGAGGTTAACAGTATCTTAGACCCATTTATTTATTATAAATATACACATTTAAACTTTAATCAAAAATATTTAGTCAAAATGTTTATGAATCATAAATATGTACGTGATTAAATTTAACAGTATTGTGAATTAATTAGATGTTAGCAGTTTAATTATAGATGTATTATATTAGTAACTAAAATATGCTTCCAGTAGACTATTATTCTTAATACTTTAATTGAATAGGTAATTTAAAAATTATTTGTTAGAATTTTGATTTCAATACATTAAAATTCACAGAAAAATTACCTAAATAAAATTCTGAAGTTAAAAAAAGAGGCTGAAATTTGAAAAAAAAAGTTTGTATTACCACAATACATCCTTAAGGTGACATGAACAAAAAAGTAATGGAAAACATAGTTTTTATGGTAACTTGAACATAAAAAAAAAATCTTATTTTTAGATTCTGAACGAAGTGAAGAAGCTTATGATTTTACAATGATGTTTATTTTTTATTTTTATTTTTTTTTCTCTTTCTGGAAACACTTTTTCGTATAGAAATACTGGACCAAAAGTTTCGATCAATATCTCTCAAGAACCGGAATCATACCCAGATGGGACT
>JAIPRM010000628.1:0-39130 GCA_025469315.1 Stegophylla sp. TES_Ste_2020 | reverse complement strand
AATCTAGAGGCGAATCGGGTTTCAAAAAGTTATTGATCGAAACTTTTGGACAAGTATTTCTATACGAAAAAGTGTTAACAGAAAAAAAAAATAAAAAAAATAAAAGAAAAAAAAAAATAAACATCATTGTAAAAACACTAGCTTCTTCACTTTGTTCAGAATCTAAAAAACATTGAAATATGCAAAATAAAAGTTTTAGTTTTGAGGTCACTGTCACATGAAACAAATTTTGTAGTTGGAAAGCATTTCCTAAGATTACCCGAAAAAATATACATTTTGAATTGAAATCCGGACCCTAGATATTACCAAAGGCGCAACTAGGTGGGGGCTTAGGGGGGGGGATTAAGCCCCGTCAAAACCACTCATAGCCCCCGTAGATTTTTTTGAAAATTTTCTTAAGGTCAATTTACTTTGCGGGGGGGCTAAATCAATAAATAATCGTTTTAACCCCCAAATATTTTCCCCTAGTCGCGCTAATGGTTATTACAGACTCGTATAATATTATATTATATATAAATTATATGTATTAGTATACGCGTGTTTCAACGCAGGCTAGCGGCTACGAGTCGTGGGTGTTGTACGCCTAGACGTGTTTTTAATACAAGCGCGCAAACGGCCGAATGATACGGCGTGGTATTCTCTGGAGTACACATAAATCTTCGTCGCGCATATATGGGAATTAAATGGAAAACCGAGAGTACCATACACGGAGAATAAAAGCCAACAACAACAACAACAGGCGGCGGCGGTGAAAGTATAATAATAATATTGTGCTCATCAATATTGTGCTCAATCAAAAAATTCTATATTCTATTCAACACAAATGAAAAAAATAAATAAATAAAAAATCATTTAATGTTTACTTTCAAAAAAATAATAAAGGTTTGTAATTTTTTTATTTTCTCTCTTTACCTAATAATAACGCTTGACCAATAAATTATAATTTTATTATACATCTAATATAATACGGTATACGTAAGAGATTCCTCTTCACGGTTTTACAATATATATAATAATATGTACCGCGTCCGTCGATCAAAATATTTATTTTTGTGACGACAATATAATACATAATAACGCGCGTAAAGCATTGACGAAATAATGATAATAATAATAATAATACCTTAGCAAATTTATTAGCAAATAATAATATGGTTAACGTATACGGGAGAGAAAATCGCGTATGTATATGCGTAAAACGAACGTTGCGTTAATTTCTGAGCGCGTTTTAAGGTTCAAAAGTCACGATAAACCGTTTAGTGTAATATTTTTCTCTTCTCTTACAACAGCAGTAACGAAAATCAATTTTGAATAATAATAATTTATCACAATTTATTGGGCTCGAAAATTCGACCAAAAACGCATATTAATAGGTTCATTACAAAACGCCTTGTCGCAGCGATTAGGGGACTGTCGATGATGAGAAAATATCATTATTGTATATATGCGAATTATTTGTTTATATTAAAAAGCAAAAAACAAAAAAAAAACGCGCACTCCGTTGTAATATCACGTCGTTAAAATGGTAAATTATGTCGGAATTAACGGTGTATATGAAAAAAACAAAAAAAAAACGAGTCATTACACCTTAATGACAATCTTAACCTTTGTGCGCGCGTTATTACTTTTTCAGTTAATACGGATTCGGTTCGCTCGTTAAGTATAAGATATAGATGTTTTGTTTTTTTTTTTTTTTTATGTTTTTATACTTTACCGAGAAGTTATTATACTCGAGAGAGAGAGAGAGAGACGTATTTAAAATATCAATGAAAAGGCCAATATCGTTAAATATTATGGATGCTATCGTCGTAATATAACTGTTTTATTTCGCGTTATTTTCTCGAGAATTATATTCTATTGTTGCGCGTTCGTATTTCGTAGAAACCGAACGAGAAAACGTTGCTGAATGTTTTTAACGTTTCGTGTGTATTGTTCGACACACGATCCGCGGATCACATCACATGTTATAGGCCAGAAATATTATAATAATTTGACTATCTCGAGAACATTATTGCTGTGTCAGTATTAGAAGTAGACGTCAGTGGACGAAAATTAAAAAAAAAAAAGAAAAGAAAAAAAAAGTTATTATAATTTACTAAACGTAGGGCCGTCCTAAGACCAGAGCGAATAGGGCCCACGCCCCGGGCCCCGCGCCTCTGTATTTGAAAAATCATGATCTTTTTTTTTTTTTTAAAGATTTTTGAAACTTGGAGTTGCGTAAAGTTTAAATTTTTATTTGACATTATTGTATTATTAATTAACCGAAATAAATATGAATTGTCTACTTATAAAGTTTACTGAGTATAATTTATATTAGCATAATTTACGAATATGCGAAAGAAATTCGCTGCACACACTTAGTTTGGAATTTATAGTGATTTGAAATCTGCCACAGTGTGACAATTGCTGTTTTACATGATAGTATTACCAGGACCGGATTTAGAGTGGACGTGGAGGGGTGTAGTATCCTTCCACTTCAATTATTTAGAGAGTTTCAGTCGGAAAATTTGGCCTTTTGGATCCAGTCGGCAAATTGGAAATTATGTGGAATGAAGTCGGAAATATTGAGGAAAATATATTGATGAAAAATAATAAATATATTTTACTTCACTTTGCTTTACTTTATATTTTTAAATTATAGTTTACTGGTTTTCGTCACGTTTTTCGTTATCTATTGCAATCGTTTTTTGGCCGTTACAACGTCATTATAAAATCATTTTCGAGCCAGCCCTGGTACGTAATTAAAAAATCTAAAACGACCTAACTTGTTTAATTATTAAACTGCCCTATCCGTATGATTAGCGCCGCCGCCGCCCAGTCGCTGATTCCCCCCCGAGCTACTCGTAGTCGTCGTGGTCCCCGTGCTGCGTGCAACAGTTGCGCGCCGCCGCTGCGACATCCGCGGTTAGTCGCTTGGATGAGGATAATATCGACTCGTAAGACGGACACGTAGATCCGGATGACACGGCCACTATGACTAACCGCGCGTGCGTAGGACGGAGAAATAGGTTTACCAATCTCCACGGGTACATAATATTATATTGCCATGTATTTGGACGTGCAATTCCATAATGATTAATACACGGAGCTTGCACTGACCGCGCACGGTGGTCGCGAGATCATCAACGGCGTCCACCTCACACTGATCTTGTGCACGGACGCCGCCGCCGCCGAGGATCTCACGACCGCCGCGCGCCGCTCCACCGAACTGGCTCCGTGGAGGACGGTCACTGCGGCCGACATTGACATTTTTTTCAGCCTCGTGTATTAATATTAATTACGGAATTACGTCCAAATACATGCCAATATAGTGGCCGTGTCATCCGGATCTACGTGTCCGTCTTACGAGTCGATCTCATCCAAGAGTCTAACCGCGGCGGCCGCGCGCAATGTATTATGGCAAACGCTAACTATGTATTATCAGAATATAATTTATTATTATTTATTAGAAACCAAGGAACGAATTATGTTTAGTTTCCAGTTTTGTGCATCCAAAAAAAAAAAAATTTTGAAACCCATGTTTATTCTGATGCTTTGAACATTTTGAGTAGTCATATTTAATAGGGATGTCATTTTGTTCTTTTTTTTTTTTTTTTGCAATACGTACATTACATTTTTAGGCCCCGCTGAAGTGTCCCATGCCCCGGGCCCCGCGAATTGTAGGGACGGCTCTGACTAAACGCTGTTAGTATTGTATACCTACATTATAACTAAGGCTGAGATTTCGATGCACTTTGCATTGTTTTCCAAAGCGATGCTCGTTTTGTTATACGTAAATACGTTTAAGGTGTTTTTCAATATTAGAATAAGAAATTTTATTTTGCATTTTTTGACAATATTTCATTTTACGGTCATTTTTATCATTTTTTTAGGGCATTTTATAGATTTTTAGGTTATTTTTGGCCTAAAATTCAAATTTAAAATTTTATCATTAACTTATAATATGGGATTTATTTTAGACGCTTACAATAGATTAAATAATATCTTATCCACAATACATTATATAAATTCTTATCTTGCCTCCCTTAGCGATATGCTAAAAGCCTAAAAAACATTAAAATCGATAAAGACGCCCAACGATACCCTCACACCAGTCATATAATTGTTTGAATTTTAAGCTATTATCAATAAATTTTAAAGACATTTTTTTAGTGCATTTTTTAGGTCATAGGTCATTTTTACATTTTTTTTTAAGACAATTTTTGGCGATTTTTAAGGGCATTAAAATCTCAGCCCTAATTATAACATATATGCACACGTGACGTACCTACGTCGTGTACACGCATATATACGTATAATGTGTATAATATGCAGTGTAGCTCGATGAATAATATTGCACGGAGCTTGGTGACGTATACAATAGCAAACAATACGATATAATAATAATAATAATAATCTGTCGAACTCAGTCCCATACACATACATTATAATACATACGTATAGGTATGCGACGTATAAGCGTAATCTATATCCGAGTGTCTGATCCAGACAAAAAGTCAATCCGTCACTTTCGCGTGAACACCAAACCAAAGTCGTAGCTCGTCGCCGTGTCGCCGCTTTTTGCTCGTCAACTCGAATACATTTCCTTGCGATTAATAACACACACACACACACACACACACACACACGAAAACACTATACACAAGTCGTATACAGTGGCGGATCCAGGACCCCTTAATTTGGAGGAGGGGGCGTTAGACAAAAATTGATCAAATATACATAAAATTAATACATTTTTACACCCTTTAAACATTTTTAATGTGCATTATAAAATTTTTGAGGAGGGGCGATCGTCCTATGCCTTCAGAACTAAAATTGATAGAGAAAATAAAGGTCTGGAAGTAAAGAATTTGGTCAAAAATTTGTTGATTATTTAGGTCCAAAATTTTTTAATTCAATGCCAATACATATTAAAAATCAAATACACTTTACGATCGCAGGAATTTTAGAATTACAAGTAATAAAAAACAAATTCAGTTATTTGGTATTTATCGCTAAACGAATAAAATTAATTTTTATATCACATAATATGCATCTTTATCATAAAGGTACCTATATTAGGTTATTAGAAGTAATTCAGGAAAATTTCTAAAATAACGATTTTAAAGTAGATACGGTTTGAATGACAGTTTATGACCTACAAAAGGATTAAATGAGACTTACCTATTCAATTATTCAACTATACCTGTTCGAAAATATTGTCAAATAATGATTTAAAAAAGTACGCGAAATCTAACTCAATTCGTCTTTCATACAAAATAAAATATAACGCGGACAATGGCTTCAGCCCCTTAGCCTCCCCATGCGGCCCTTTACGTGCAGGTAAAATCCGTGTCTTTGACGTGACACCGTGGGCTATAGCCCTCTAAACCCACCCTCATTTAATTCGGCCATGTACCCAATATTAAACGCAGTGCACAAGGCACGAAGCGGATTCTCTTGTCCTGAATCAAAAAAAAACCTCAGCTGCATTTTTCGAAAACGATTTCGAATCGCGTGTTCGTTCGACCGCGACACGCATGATCTGCAACGTATATACAAACGGGGAGATTTTCGCCACGTCACCTTTGGCTCCATCGGTTTTCGGGTAACAATAATAATATTAATAATAATACAACAATAATATAATCGTAGCAACGACGCGCTTTAGTGTTTCTACCGCGTTATATATTATTATTATTATCATTAAATTAATCCGTAACCTTACGACGACGACGACGAAACGAATGAGTCGTCGACGACTACTACACTCTATAATACAATAATCACGGTAATGTAATTGTTAATTACGCCGCGGGGACGACGTATATTATTATTACTGTATAATATAAAATGTATATTTATATTTTCTTACACCTACACACGTATATAATGTATATGTACACGTGTGTATTATAAACACACACGCACACACCGTGTGAGCATATTATTATTATTATTATTATTATTATTATATAATACGGCCGTGTCCGCGTTGATGAGAAGAATCGTCGTCGTCGTCGTCGTTATTATTGCATTTTATTAATGCGGTGTTAATTCGGCCGGAGGCGATCCGACGACGACGATGGCGGACAATGATACAGCAATATCATCACATCGCGTCACACTCTCTCATACTCTTCGGGTGCAGTGTACCAGCGCCAAGGGGCCAAGGGGGACAAAAAAAAAAAAAAAATAGAAATAATAAAACAGAAACGCCCGGGAGCCGAACGCGTCAGTTGCTGCTGTTGCTATAGTACTATACAACGATCGGTGAGAGAATAGAAGCGGCGCTCACGACGACGACGTGAACAGACACGACCGCGGGGACGACAAGTCAGAGACGACGGAATATTATCACGCCGCTTGTTTTTTCCACCACGTCACGGACCGGACACAATGTAACGTATGCAGCCAGCACACACGCGCGCACGCAGCATAATAATGACAATAATGACAATATTATATGTACTCAACTGCGGGAATAGATACATATACAGGGTAGGTCACGAGAATAGGCCAAAAAAAAAGATGGACATTATACTCAGTATATTTTAGGCGTACAAACATTTTATTATATATAAATAAGTGTCGTTGAATTTTTTTTTTTTAATTACATAAAGCATTGATATTCATATTGATCGTAGCACTTCAATTCAAAAAATTTGAGCAAGCGCAAATCGTTATCAATTAATGCGATTTCCATTCTTATTGTATCCTTAAATTTATCCAAGGACATTTTGATGTCATTTTGATCTATAAACACATAAATTAAAAAGGTATGCCTAAAGGAAGAAGTCACGATCCGTCAAGTAGTTGGTCAATACACATGCCCAAAATGTGAAATGGGGTGTGATTTGGGTACATTTATTTTAGTTTTTTTTACAAATGCGTCATATTCGAATACACAAGAAATCGAAATTCCACTGCTCCCCGTAATGGTGTTACTAAATGACATTATCTGATGAATCTAATAAGCTTAACCCCTACCCCCGTTTAGCGTCGAGGAAAACTCGTATAAATTTTTGGCCCTAACCCCGTGAACTACCCTGTATGTTATTATTAAATATAGTAATAGTAGTAGCAACGATGACGGTCTTCTTCACTTCACGCCGCCGCCGCCGTATTGTACCACAAAATATGATACACGTCATAATAAATAATATAGGTACACGCACACGTCCTCCTCGGATAACGCCAACGACGACGACGACACCGTGTGTGTGTGTGTGTGTGTGTGCCCCGTCTGCAGGGTGTGAGTGTGTATACTAGTTTATAATATTATATTGTATATAAATGTATGTGTGTGTGTGTATACAATATATACGTCAACACAGTGTACGCCCCACCCTATATTAGCCGTGTGTTTAATATTATTGTCTTTGTATATTTTTATATAGACAATAAATACACTACACCAGTGGTTCCCAAAATGTGCTCCGGGGAGCCCTTAGGGCTCCGCAACTGTTTCACAAGGGCTCCCTACCGTAAAAATTTAATAATATAATAATAATTATTGTTCGTTATGCCACAATATTATCCTTAAGGTGGACATGATAAAATAAATCCGGACATACTACGCACAATGGATGGAATCCTCTTGGTGGGTGTATTGAATTTTAAATAAATGATAAATCATTTTTTCTATAAGACGATTCTGAATGAAAAAAGTTAATAATATAAAGAACAAATGAGAAAAAAAAGAGAAATTCAAAAAATGACCTCTCTAAAGTACCATCTAGAGGCAAATCCGGTTTCAAAAAGTTACTGATCGATACTTTTGGACAAGTACTTCCATACGAAAAGTTGTACACAGGAAAAAAAATATAAACATCATTGTAAAAACACTAGCTTCTTCACTTCGTTCATAATCTAAAAAAGGCTCCGTGGTTGAAGAATTTTGGAAACCACTGACTACTACACTATATAGCAGTACATATACGCAGTAGACATAATAATTATTATAAACTCTATTTCTGTCAGTCGTGTGACTGCAGCTGCAGCCGAGACCGAGATGGTGATGAAGGAATAAATAAGACACGAGGAAAAAAGGTAATTTGTTTTCACGTAGAGTGACTACGCGATAGTGTTGTAGACTGGACACGTTTTTGTTTAACCAAAAAAAAAAAAATCAAAAGCGATATTGAGCATTATAAATTATGACTTTTTATTAAAGCTATATATATTTTTTTTAATTATCATTTTTTTTTTTTTTTTGTTTTGTTTTTTATACACATCGTAATATATATATATATCATTATATAAATGTGCGCCTAATATTTAATTTACAAAATAAATCACATGACGACTAAACACTTACAGTACAAATAACAGAGAGGGGAAAATAGTAGTTACACACGAGGGGTGAAGGTTTCCCCGTATCTGTTATAATATAAGCATTTAGAGCGAGTCCGTTCTTTTAAGTACACGCTGGGTTAGTATAAAAAAAAAAAAAAAAAAATGTACAAAAAAATTCGATAACAGTACAGTAAAAATAATAATAATAATTAATAATAATTACACAACGTCGAGCTATAGTTTTAGGTCGCTAGACTCTAAAAAAAAGCACCGGTAAAATATACGTTTACATTCGTTTTATTCATTTTTTTCTCAAAATATTTCACAGAAGAAAATTAAAATTACAGGAACTTTTCAACGCCGAAGATCCGGCCGTGCCTATACAATAACATCATTAAAATAACAGACGAACGGGATCGATAATTGAAAATTCAACCGATGACGACGATGGTTCACTCGTTATCGTGTTACACATAATAATAATAATAATAATATTAAGCTCTAACAATTTTATATAATACAAATAAAAAAAAATAAATAAATAAAAAATAAAGAATAATGTCCCTCAAATACATTGTATTTTTCTTTTCATTACAAAAATATGGCTTTGTATTAGCTACAAGGAAAAGTGAAACCCCTCGAGGCTATTTCAGTCTTTTAAAAAAATTCTAGCCTGTATGTTATTATTTTTAACGAAGGGAAAAAAAAAAATAATAATAATAATAAAATTATTTAATGAACATATTTTTTATTTTTTTTTTTGAAAATAATAATAATATAATAAATAGGCTTATAAAATCTATATAAAATTAAAACAAAACGTAAATGAAATAACAACGGAGGTTATTTACAAAATAAATTCGATTTACACACAATATTATAATAAATAATATTATAATAATAATTACACACGCGTGGTAGTAGAGTTTATCGTTGTTTAATATTATAACATTATGTATTATTATTACAGACAAGAAGAAGCAGATGAACCAGCAGCATAGAGCAGCAGCAGTCGGCCGTGACGAAAACGGCAATTAGTGTTCGTCGTTGCAGGTATATGGATCCGTATGGATCGGCGATCTGTAACAGAGAATAAGGAAAAAAATAACGTAATTAATACGGTGGTGATAAATGCATTTCGCGCGCGCGGATAACGAACAATGCTAATAATAACCGAATTGGACACGCGACGTTCGTGATGGGGGGGGGGGGGTGAGGAGCGGTTGACTGCGATTATTTCCAATTTACGGAAATCCGACCGTACTCCTATATTTTTATAATTTATAATAATGAAAAAATTGTTATCGGTTCGGCAATCAGATAACGGCAGTGATAATAATATCTTTTATACTGTCGCACGGTCATTAAAACGACGGCAATTTTTACGTGTCCCTTGTTTTTCGAATATTATGATATAATATATACGCGCGTAATGTGCCGTATAGAGAAAATAACGACGACGGGGTATATACGTACATATATATATATATATATATAAATACAGGGAGAATATTTTAAAATTGCGAAGACGCCGTCGGTATTAATAATAAATTCCCATCGGGTATTCAAGAGGCGGAAAAAGTAGTTTTCTTCTTGAGAAAAACAGGCGGCGTCGTTTGGATGTGGGGGCGTCAGTGGTGGTGGCGCGCGGCAGGCAGAATGAGACGATTTGTATGAAAAACAACGACGGCTCGTATATACAGCTCGCAGAAGAAAAACCCTAACACCACTATCTCCTCTCCTATTTATCTGTCTCTCCCCCGTCCCTGTCTCTCACGCACACGTTCTTCCCCTCTCAAACTCTCACTACATCATCTGACACTCCCTTCGCGCCGCAGATAGAAGCATAATAACAATAATAATAATATTGGTACGATGTGATGGCGAAAACAAACACAACACACCAAAGCAAAGATAGGTGTATGATAGAGTTTATGTAGGTTTTCGTTTATGTCTCTTAATATAATATAATATAATATACACACGTATATTGTTGTATAAACCCATACTGAGGGAGCAAATAAGACTGTATTACTGTGGACGAGATATAAAGACCCACTGTCGCACGTATCGGTTTCTCGAACCGGTGAAATACTACACCTCCTCCTTAGATACTATATAATATGCGCATATTAAGCACGAAGGGGAGCGACTCTGACAATATTATTGCAGTATGTTGGCGACAATGTTATAACGCCGAGAGTGAACTCGATTATCTATTAACACATTATGACGTAGGCGCGTGATAAAAAAAATAATTATTAATGACTAACTTAATGACTTAATTTTTAATTATAAGTATATTAGAGAAAGAAAAAAACCTTTTCGACCATACGATTCGCCAAACAAAAACTCGACCAACACGAGCGCGCGATATTATATGCATTTAAGCACCTGCGGCGGAAGAGTAACTACGTAAGGGGAAGGGGCACCCACGCGGCGGCGGCGGCAGCCATGACCGGACGTCCGGTCGGTGCCCCATTGGCGGACACCATTTTGGCCATGGAAACGACAAAAGGATAGAAAGAAAAAATCCAAACAATAATAAAAAAAAAACACCGAAAAAGGGTATCTAATTATTATACGCGCGCGCAAAAAAAAGAAAAAAAAACTCGACTAAATTAAACTTTTCATTTTCCGGTCTTAATGGTGATGGACGTATTCCCGCGTGACCGTCGAAGACGAGCGTGTTTCTAGCGCGTATTCTAACGAGGAGGTGGGGAAAAGTTTTTCTCCAGAGATATAATCACGCGCAAATCTGTATATAAAATAATATATAATATTATTATATTATAATTTACCGAAATGAGATTTTTCTACGCGCGATACGCAAAATGCCGTATCCGCGAAATTATAAAATTATATTATATAAGGAGCAAATTTTTTTCGATATTTCACAGGAAATTCGTGCGCGAATGACAAAAGATGAGTGCGTGAGTGCCACTAAAAAAGTCGCGACATTTTAATAGAACAGTGTTATAATAATAATATTAACGCGACTCATTACATATCTGCGGAGACACTTAGGACGATAAAACTCGAAAGTCCAAAGTCTCCAAAAAAAAAAACTAATCGTAAATCGATATATTAAATAATAAATTTAAGTCATTTATAATGCGCGAATATCATTATAGACACGGCCAAAACGACCGATCTAATAACTTACAAATAATTTAGAACACTGATAAACATATTAGAAATAAAACCGTTGTACAAAATATTATCATAATAACGTCTTAACGTTATGGAGTTGTTCGAATACAACAATATGACGTATACACGTCGGAGAGATATTGAAACAATTTAATTTGAATAATTAAACTCTGTGCCCCGTGTAATTTGCATAATATTTGTATACGCTCGAGATTAAAATATTTGTTAATTTCGAAAAAACTAATAACAGTAAACAACCGGCGGAAATAAAAACGAAAAAAAAAAAATCATAACCGTATTATAATAATCTCCGCTTATTTGTTTTGGGTAAATTATTTATTTATTTAATTTTTTTTTTTTTTTTTTTGAAAACTTGCTTTAGATTGTCGGCTTATGTAATATATTAATACCTGAGAGTACTAGGAGATCAAAAACGTTAACGACATCGCGTCTATTATAAATAATATAATTATTTACGTTCTATTATATATAAATATATACATTCGTCGACTATTATTTTTTTATGCCCCTTAAGCAGGTAAGTAAATTTTTTTCTATTTTCTCCTTTTATATTGTTTTATGTTTTATATACGTCTTCTCGTAGGTACACAACCCAATCGTTATAATATTATAACGTATACAAATCATATACGGGTGTACCCATCGCACGATCGCTGCAACGAAGGCGCCATAGGCTTTTTAACGTGCACACACGTACACAATGTAATAACGTAACGAATAATATTACTAGAAAACTAGTTATGTACACACACACACACCCAAAGATACACGCACACTAGTAACCGCGGCAGTCGTAAACCTTGTTCAATAGCCATAGTTGAGCTTGTGTGTATATTAAATCTCATCCGTCGAGGTGTACATAATATTATCATAATAATATTATATACTTCATAACGTTATAACGACGCGGCAACCGTGGGGGGAATTAAGATTTTTTTCCGTGCATTGGTTTCGCCGCGACAGCACAACGATTCGTCTTATTTGTCCGCTGACAATATTCAATGCAAAAACGTCAAAATACACATATATTATTAAAAAATATTATTATTATATTATCGAGCAATACAACGGACACGAGGATACGCGGGAAATGACGAGCGCTTGAGTCGATATTATAATATTAATATCATTAAGGATGATTAAGGAAGAATTATTAAGGAAATCGCATATTTTTGTCAACGTCTTTTATTAATTTTATAGGTGAGGTGAGCTAAAAATCTCTTTCATTAATCTGGTGAGTTCATATTTGTGATTTTTTTTTTCTTCGCATATTTTTGCATATTTTTGTAATTTGTTTGAAAATTGCGAATTATTGCTTTTTTTCTGCATAATAATGAATTTTTCGACAAATTTATCCCATAAAAACGGAACTCGAACGTAAAACGCGAAAAAACACAAATCAACAGGTATGAATGAAAAAAATTATGGTTTTACAATATTTATAAAACATTATACATTTTTAAGATTTATAGAAGTATTTTCCGTTTGAAAAATATTTATTCGGACTAAGTACCGTTATCGTTTAGATGTCGAAAATATAATATATATATTCAAGATACTCGATGCAACAAATTTGCTTAATTTACGTGTACAAAACATTTATTATTTTATTTATAATAATTATTACCTATCAGAACGGAAGTTTTTATACATTTTTTCCCCCCAATATTTAGTGTTTTTTTTATATGCATATTTAAATAATTTAAATACATATTTTTATGCATATTTTCATGCGTACTCTGCCAATTTCAACTACTATAACTTCTCTTTTTTAATAGTTTAGTTATTATATTGCAAGCGCGGAACAGGACATATTTTCGCTTTCCCGCAAACTATAGAAGATTATACACCGAGATTAAAATATCACAATCGTTGAACGCGCTATATTACCGCGGTCGAGTAAACGCAGTGTGCGAAAGTGTAAGAGAATTATTAATAACAATATTTATACGCACGCCGAACGATATATCATCAGTTGGGTCGGTTTTGCGGCGTTCCGTTTCGACGACGACGACGACGACGGTCGGACTTCGGGCGATGAGTCACGAGACTACCGGCGGTCGGGGAGAAAAGAAAAAAGAAAGCGTATTATATTTTAATTGTCACTGGATTATTGCGATTTTATTTTATTTTATTTTTTTTACCTTAATATTGTTAAACACAGAAAACTGTGAGACGAAGAAGTCAAACTTCAAACACTACACATTTATACAAAGTAAAAATTCAAATACATTTTGAAATTTATAAAAACGCACCTCGGAATGTAAAAAAGAGCATTAAATAAAAAAAATTTAAGGTGTATGACTAAAATCAACCTCTCAAAAACTATTTTCCAGGGATAAGTATATAGGATTTACTCCCCCCCCCATGCAGAGTGAGATAATAATATATAAATCCGCGTTTCATAACAATGGTAATCACAGAATATGAAATTTAATAGTGCATATTTTTTTTTTTTTTTGTGCATGGGCATATTTGGCATTTAGTTGATTTTTTGTTTTTAGTTATGACGCATATTATTTCCAACATAATCAAAAAAATAAAATCGTTTTTCAGGGTAGACAAAAAAAAATATATTAGACAAATAAATTGTTTTTTTGGAAATATGTTATATCTACACAATTATTCATAAAACCCAATTTCTTCACAACGTATTTTTCTTTTTTAAAATTTTATATCAAGTTAGTAATAAAAGTTAAAAATAAAATGCATAAAATTATCCAAAATATTTACGAGTTTTTTTCACTGCGCAAATATAATATGAACTGCATGTTTTCCGATTGTCAGTACTTTATTTATATAAGCACTAACACATATTCCTAAACTTTTTAGTGCCCGTGTGTTTTAATGCATATTTTGCCAATCTTTAGTGCATTATTGCATGCTTATTTATGCGCGTAAACTTACGTTCACCGATTGTTATTATATTAACAATACATAAACATTATTTTATAATGTTGTTATTGTGACGATATAATATTATCGTCCACTTTACACTCACCGGAAACCGATTTTCGGACAGAAATTTCCATTAATAAATGAACGAACATGACGTATGCGTTATTTGTGCACGTTTCAGGTAGCACGTCGAGTCCGGCGAAGACGTGACAACGACCGGATCGACCGACCATAGTCAAATCGGAATTTATTTACGTACACACCGAGTGTTTCTTTGCCGTTTTTCAAGAGCCCGGAGAGACGGAGCGGATTCGCATTCGATCGGAACACCGGAGAAATAACACACACTTGACAGAGAGACTGTGGGCAACGAGGGACAGTGCAGACTGGTGAGTTTGGAAAAGGGTCAAGTGCGTCGTCGTATACTAACTACGTACGCTACTGACCGTAGCGAAAAATAATAAAAACAATCATCGTTTTTTTTTCCTTTCCAGATATTTCTTCGAATAACGATTTTTCTCTCTCTCTCTCTCTCTCCCGCGTACGCATACAATAAATATATACGTACATTATTATAATAATTTTTTGTATATATATTATACGTACATACATACGAACGAAATATGTACAGTCGACCGTGCGGTGTGTGAATCAGCTTTGAAATGCGGAGAAAATTGTAAGTGAAAAAAAAAAATAATAAAAATGATAATAATAAAATAAGCATTGAGAATTATTTTATTATTATTATATTCTAATCTCGCGTGTGCATGTGTCCGTTTCACGGCGCGCGGATGCACGGTATAACGTGATAATTGCAAAAAACGTAGTGTTTTCAGTAAAAAAAAAAAAGAAAAAATGTTATTACAATATTATACATTTATGTTATAATATTATTATTATTTTATACATAAATCGAAGTCTCGCATAGCGTTATTACTATTATTATTATTATTATTATTCAACATCCGCCGCGCTCGGTGTGCGAGACGCGCGACAGTAATACGCGGAGAGCCACGGTCCGCGCGTAAAATATTGTTATTATTCTCGTGTAGTAATTTCGTCGTCATCGTCGTCCTCTACCTCCACGCGTATAATAATAATATTATATAAATTCTACCGGTGCCCTCTTCGCTGGACTCGGCGCACGTCCTATCCGCCCGCAACCCGTTCCAGATTAAAATAGCCGTCGTCGGGGAATCGTTTATTTTTCTCACGAACAATACCGGTCGTCGCCATTATTACGATTCTTGCGCCGCCGCCGAAAAACTATATCGTTGAAACGAGCGGTGTGTATACGTAGTAGTGTTTCGTACGAAATTTAATACTATAATATAAAATATAATATAAATCAGAGGCTTAGGTAAAAATTGTATCTTGAATGGGAGGGGTCCAAAAGTAAAAATTTTGAAAGCATGAGTGGGCACTACCGAAAAAGTATTTTTGAAAATATCAAAATTCTGTTAATTCGATAGAGGTTATAAACATAATATAAACACTAACAGTTTTTTCGAGCATATTATGGAAAGATTAGCGAAAATTCGAGTAAAAAATATGCGATAAAAAAACGTTTTTTTCTCCATTAAATTTTTGTATTATTCAGTTTGTAGACAGCTGTTCCAAAAATAATGAATTTTTGAAATGTTCACTAATAAAATACATAGTATTTTTTGAACTAATGGAATAATTAAGGAAATCTGAAAACATCTCAATCGTGTGCATTTTTTTCCAATACGAATTAAAATGTCTATAGAATTCGGTAAAATACAGGCACAAAAAGAATAGCAAACATATTTACAAGCTTTTTTTTTACATAGTTACCTATTGAATATTTTGAGATGGAAAAAAATGGAAACGAATGATTATAATATAGTACTAAATACTAATAAGTATATATTTACAAATGAATTGTTAATGTTCGGTACTAAAATTATAATTAAAAGTATATTTTTTGTAAAAACAAGATGTCTCTTATTGATATTTTATCAGTTTGCAAATAGTAAACTTTTTAAATCAGAAGTTTTCAATACGATGGGTTTGATCCGCCAAACCTCTATTAGGAAACAAACGTGATATTATTATATTATGATGTAGCACGAACACGTCATGCAAAGATCGTCCAGGGTTTTTGCACCGGATACGGAGAGAAAAGCGTGTTAAATGCCTGAAGCACCGTATTATTAATAGGTATATATACGCGCACATATAGATTTGTGCCGGTGAAGGCCCACATGATGACGAAAACGGTCGCGGCACGGATAATTAATACCGATATAATGCTAATCGTTTCTCCTACGCGCCTTTTCGCGTCCGACCAAACGCCCGCCACCACCGCCGCCGCCGCCACCGCCTAGTGACAATGACCAAACCGCGTAATCCGTTCCATAATAATAATCATAATAATACGTTCAAACGCGGTAAGAACAGTCTCCCCCATCCCAAAAAAAAAATAATGGTTTCTGATTTCTGCAAAGTTTGCGCCGCCGTGGACGATTCAACAGTTAATTTTATTATAATTATTATATTATAAAAACGAACATAGCGTCCGCCGCAGCCGAGGCAACTTTTGAGCTCGTTTACACACATCAATAATAACTATAATACTCATGTTACTTTTACAACAGCTTGAATCGTTAAAAACTGCAGCACAGTCGGACACGTGACGAACAGAATCGATTGTGAAACGCACACCGCGGCGGCGGCGCCCCGAGTGATATTCTAAATATTATGTATAGTATAACAATAAAAGTGCATTATTTGTTGTATTTCGCAAACGTTATTTGGACGTGGACGTGATAATAATAATACTAATATTATTATATGACGCTCTTGTGAGCGTTTTCAAAAAGCGATATGTACCTCTACCTACTTACCGCTGATTATAGAACAGACAATATTTTGTCTGTATAATATTATTATAATCAATGGGGAACCGCGAGAAAATACGCGATTATTCATCGATAGTCCAAAACGAGTAGACGACGTCGAAATCGGTATTAAAAAAAAAAAAAAACCAAAATATGTTATTATTATTATTATCATTATCGCGGTGTGCAAGACGTGTAAGATCAGCGTACACACACACACACACACACACACACGTAATATTTTAGACAAATAATGCGAGCACGCTCGTGTGTGTGTGTGTGTGTGTGTGTGTACATAGTTAAGCGTGTTCTCGGGTCGGCGTATTGTTAATGAGCGCTATACACATACACAAGAGGTTATATAGCTGGTAGTTGATGTGTGTGTGTGTGTATAGTGTAATCCCGTTTTAACGAACTCGTTCGAATCGCATGGTCAAGAGTGTACAGAAACGAGCTCCACCGCGGGCCAATCGCCGTGAAAAATCACGCGAGAATACTTATCAAAGTATTTTCACATTTGTTCATCGGGGCTTATAATAAACATAAAAATAATAATAATAACACCGTTTATTAATGTGTATCGGGACGCGAGTATAGAAAAAAAAAACGCTTAGTGTACTATGTAGTGCTGCTACAGCCGAGGCGGTTATAATATCGCAAAAATAATAAAAAAGAAAATAGATCTATATTATAAGTATCCATTGTGTTTGGAAATTAACTCTGCGGGTTTAAACGGTCGTCGTTGTCGGAGGTGGCGTCGATCACTTTCGTTAAAACGAAATTTCATTATCTCGAAACATCATTACACACGTTAACTACTCAACAATAGGTGCGCGCACACAATATGTGTCGGTTAACAAATAACGCGCGCGGATCGATTTCTAAAAAGTAATAAAAAAAAACCCGAGGAAACGACTATTTAAACGAGAGAGTGTCGATCACACTCGCCGTTTAATTCGATAAACACAATATTATTATTACAAGCGTTTTCCTCCTCAGTATATATTATTATGTTACGCCGGGCGGCAAATACACCCGCACGCACAACAATATTTGATTATTATTTACTAGGTACTATTATTATTATTATTTTGTTATTATTACTACAACAATGCATATTATGCGTAGGTCTATATAATGGCATAACGAAACGCCTAGGCTCGAGGTACCCCGATCGGTCGTGAAAATCGAAATACTACGCGCGTTTTAATAGGATTTTTCGTAATCGACCTTGTGAAATTTTAAAAACCGAAAACAGACCGCACTAAAACCAACAGAACACCGCATCACGCACCAAGTTTCTCCCCTCGCGTCGACGACGGCCAAGAGTATAGTCTTGTGGTTTGCCGCAGCAGCAGCAGCAGCGCATATAATATTATATACACACACACCGTATACACACGTACACCTCACAGCTACCTAACGAGTCGGCAAACTGACGACGATTGCCACCAGCTAGATTATTATTATTATTATTATTATTATTATTATTATTGTTATTACATGGCAGGCTACGAACGGCTAGCACATGACGTATTTGTATGTACTCGTACATGTGTATTTTTTTTTTCATCTTTCCTTTTATTTATTTATTTATTTTTTTTTATTAGCGAGCAGTCCATGTCTTACACCGCGCACACACACACGAAAATTACAGGCTTCGCGTCTGAAGGGGGTTGACCGTCGTCGTCGTCGACGAAAAATCATATCGCCAGAGGCATGTACGCGGCTTCGCGCGCGTCCGGTCCGAATACACACACATAAAGAGGAGGTACACGCGCACATTGACGGACGACGTTTTACAGCATGGTTAAATATGTGTATAATGTACACGAGCACGTACGAGTAATATCATTTATATGTTTTTCCGGTTGAAGCCTCGTATTAGAGAGTCGAAATGCAGCGCCCGGACGGACCCACAAGACGTACTATATACGCGTACAATGTTGTATCCGCTTGCACGACGACGCGCGACGACGTACCTGCGGCGGCGGCGGCGGCGGCAGGTTTTTGGTGGATAAATGTGCGCGCGAGTGTGTGTGTGTGTACATATTATACGTACGTATATACAATATTATGTGATGTGTGTATGTGTGTGAGCGTGTTGAAAAAAGCATCGCACGGGCGCCTCCTCGCCATTGTTCGGCGACGGTATGTTTTTTTTTTTATTATCGATAAATATGCTGCGCCGGAGAGTCGCGGGCTCGCGCGCGTGTGGGCGACACACACGTGTATTCCTAATGACCGTTTAATTATTATCATCGATACGAGACCCGTGTTGTAATAATATTATTTTTTATTTTTAATTTTTCATACGGGAAATTATAATAATATGCATATGCACACGGAGATATTGTTGCGAGGCGGTTCCGGACCCGAAGAGGGCCGGTAATTATACGTCTCATTGTTCTTCCGTTGGCGCATATTTTGTATACACATATACGCATATTTTATTCACATTATACGTACCACAATATACATCATAAAATATAATACGTACACGGTAATATTAATAATAATATAATATACCTATACACGACGCACATATTATAACATGCGCGCGCGCGACCACCATAGCCGCGGCGTTCGCGGGATCACCGACGACGACGGCGACCATCCACGAGTATTGTTTAGTTTGATTTTTTTTTTTTTCGTTTATATGCAAATCGTTTATGGAGGCGAATATTTTATTATTATCATTATCGACTCGCACGGCGGCCGCGGTCCGCGTGCCACGTATTAATACACGGGCAGTGATGATATTATATTATGCACATATCGACCGGTTGCAGCAAGTGAGTGTGCCGTGAGACCATAATATTATTATTATTATTATGCGAGGTACGTAACGAATCGCATACGGCGACGGCGTAGGTATAACGATGACGATTATGATACGGACGAGCGTGTAAAAATATATAAAAATACCAAACGGTCGATGAATATTGATTCGCGATCGGATATTATTAGCAGTGTGTATGTGCCAACTGCGTATAATATTATAATATCAATTCAGCGGACTCGACGCGTATTGGTCTCTCATTGCCATGTGTGGACACGGTGTGAGACTGCGGTAAACATTAAAATATATACATACTTAGATTTGATAATTTCTTACTATAATCGTTACATAATATAGTCGAAGCGGACTGCAAAAACCTATCGATCCGAGAGTATTTTCGTATTTTTCGCACTCGAAGACGGTCAAAAACTTCCCCCCCCACCCGTTTTCGGGGTCTTTTCATTACACGTGTCCATGGTATTGGCACGAGAGAATGACCACCCCACCCCTGCGCGACTAGTGCGTGTTCGTTTGTTTCTTCTCATGGGTGTCCCCTCGTTTTTTTTTTTTTTTTATCGGGTTATCGCGCGCACCGCTGCGGCGGCCAGACGGCAGGCACGTGTTGGCGGCGCGGGCGTACACACATTATACGCATTACAACAATACGTCAGAAATAATATCACACCGTTATTGTGATTATGATTATTATTATTGTCGTCGTTATACGTACGTGTAGTATATCGTTCGTCACCTACGAAGCAGAACTTTTCAATTTCCTAACCGGGTAACGACGACGACGACGACGACGACTCCGGTATATACATAATATTATTTTATTATTATATTACACACAAGTATATAACGCATTTAAATCGTCTAGGCACGGTATAACAATAATAATAATAATAATAATAATACCGCTCTACTACAGGAAACTATAGTATAATATTCTTATCCATAATCGTGAACTGTGGGCGTACGATGTGACAGTAGCTTGTGCGCTCGTCCAAATACAATAGAGTCCCCCCTCCCTCCCCGTGTCCCCCACTGCCATCGTTCGGCGTTCACCGTTCAAAACAGCCTAGTTCCGGTCAAGTGAAATAAATTGTAATATGCGTGACACGGCGCAACAATGCTTTTTTTTTCACTCTCTCAAATTACCGCGCACACTCGTCCTCTTCTTCCCACCCGGCTCGTTTAATGCACTGTGCAAGGTATATACGCAATACACCGAAACCCTATATATACGCGCTTATAATATATATATATATATATAGGACATAAGGTTAGCGCTCGGTTATTGTCTCTATACATTACATTATTATTATTATTTTTTATAACTATTTTCGTTGTTGCTCTTCGATTGGACCCTAAGGAGAGATATACGTGTTATGACCTCGTGATCATACAACGTGTGTGTGTGTGTGTATACTGACTGTATTTATATACACGTTAAAGTATAAGTATATAAAATACGCACACATACCACATACGTATTGTAGTAGTAGTAAGTAGTATATTATATTTTATTAAATTGTGAACGATGAAATAATAAATACCGTGTTTGGAGGCTATCGACGTTTCTGCGCGTTCGGATTTAACGATTATTATTATTATTATTATGATTATTTATTTATTTTTCGTATCCGAGGGGTTTCTCGCGGAGGTCTGTCAAAATTTATGGACAATTCCGGTTCGTTTAACCGGTGCCGCCGCAACGATAGAGACGCCGGCGGAGACGGCCGGTGTGTGGGGAAACGATAAATAAAAGAATCGCACGATGTCTATTATAATATGTTTCGCAAGATTCCAGGGCCCGATACGCAGCACGCACGCGCAGTAAAATTAATTAATGGATCCAGTAGTCGGTTTTATGTGTGTATTATTATACGCGTATGTGCTGCATCGATGTGTGTGAGCATATAGATTTTTATTATTGGATGGGTGTGTTTCAGTATTTTTATACATTTTAAAATACACACGTTATTTACATTTTAAATTAAGCGTCATTTTTAATTTTTGACCCTTCAAATTTTTCACCGAAAAAACCACGTCTGCTGGTTAAAAAGCTACCAAGATTAGCGTCTATCATGGTATTAACCCTGCACAGATATATATATATATATATATAAAGTCCTTTAAAAATGCAGAATATTTTGAATATTATAATAATAATTTATATTCTCTTCGGAATTCGAATTTTTTAAATTCTAGGCTTTAACAATATCAGTAGATATGTATATATTACACTAAATGAAGTCAACCGTTTTTTTTTTCACGTTAGGACGACGAAAATTCGAGTACATTTGAATATATTTTTTTTATTTCTATTCATACGAACACGTAATGAAATAAGAAATCAGACGAGGATTAAAGTAAAACTGGATACATTCAATGTATTTTATCATTTTTTTTTCTTCTTTTATCCCTTTACATATATATATATATGCATATAACATATTATCTCGGTTGAATATTGCTATGGGTAGAAGAATACCGTTGCCGATTCGCCATGCACAACTACAGCCGTTATTTTTCATTAAAATTCAATATCGATCTTTTTGGCAGGGGAAAAAAAGAAGGATTTTTGTGATTGAAATTTTCGTCGAGTCGAGATTTAGAACGTTCACGGTTCTCCGCTTGCGCGCGCGTCATGCTTTATAAATATTTTACAATACAACTGTGCAGCTAGCTTCTTCGACCATAATAATAATAATAATAATAATAATACAGTGTTATACATACCACGATTAATGTAATATACAACGATAACTATTAATTACTTTATTATATTATGTAGATCTATTGTGGTGCGGGGCACGTGCATGACGTTGACATCAATTGCGGGTGCCTGTAATTATTAAGCGTCGACACCGGGGAATTTCTCGATTTCAAAACCGATTAGGGTAAACAATATATATATTATACGAGTAGGTATATCATATATTATATTATACAGTGGTGTGAAACATTATATATTATAATATAAATGCGCCTTCATCGTACTACACGAGAGGTACATATTATACACGAGTTATAAACACTATAATACCCATCATACTGCAGTACAAGCGCGCGTATACGCGCATATTGTGGCTTGTAATACATAACCGCGATGCCCATTTTATATAATATATTACAATATACGTCTTGTATATAAAAGAATTAGAAAAATCGTTACGTTCCTCCGCGAAATCAAACGGCCGGTGTTTCTTTTGACGCGGTTTTCGCGCGTTTGTTCGGAATACATTGTGCGTCAAAGATGGGGCCCATTGTGCGTGTGCATCGAGAATCACGTGTGGAGAAACGCACCCTCCTATACCCCCCTTTCACTCTCGAGTGGAGCGGGGCCGATGCAGACGCGAGAATCGGACAATAAAAAGAAAGAAAAGAAAAGAAATACTTGTTGGCTAGTATTTGCTTTGACGCGCGCGCGCGAACGACCGACCGCCGATCGGACACATTATTCGAGTGATAATAATATGATAATATATTACCCGTACGTGCACGCAACAGGCTACAATGGAAATTCGGACAAATTTCGGTTCTTGTGTGTAGCCCACAGCGGCCATCCGATCTCGGGCGGACGAATACACGCGCAAACTCGTCTCCGCCGCAACTATTGCAATTTTTATTATTATTTTTTTTTTTTTTGTATTGTTTGCGACGTTGTCCAGACCTCGTCGTCGTCGTCGTGGTCGTCACTGCCATATAATAAAACACCACAAGAGCTTACGGGGTACGTACAGATTTACAACACACGTATTGTGTAATACACGTCATTATGAGCGCACAAATCCCGGAGCCCATCGGCTCCGATTACCCAGGCATAATGCGGTCATTCGCGGTGGCGGCGGCGGCGGTTTATCATCATATTTCACCCAAAACAACACCTCTCGCGAGAGTCCCCCTCGCGATAGTAGTGGTAATTTGTGACCAGGGGGTAACCGAAAACTCTGCCGAAAACCAATGCCGCCGCCGCCGCAGCCGTGTTCGTACGCGAGTTGGTGGAACCAGTTTGGATCAGATAATATAAAATAACATTATAAAAAAAAAAAAAGTATACAATAATATTATTATTATTATTATAACGTGAGTAGTAGGCATAATTCCGACCGCTGCGGCGGCGGCGAAACGCACGCGCTGGTTTCTTCGCCGCTGCAGCCACTTAAACGCTCGCGCTACACACACAACATCGATAATATTATTATAATAGTAATAATGATAATGTACATTTATACGCGTACACGTAGAGTAAGTGCGTGTGTATGCGTGTGTGTGTGAAAACTCGACGATGATTTATGCGTGGAAATAATGACCAATTATTCAAAAGCCGACAGGTGCGTGTAAACACGCTGTACATATATGTGTATTATATTATTATTATTATATATTTTAAACGCGTATTACGATAGTACGTCGTCGGCGCAGCGGCGGCGGAGGAAGACCCCATCGGTATTTATTGATTGCGCGTAAAATATATCGGTCCCGCGGCTGCCGCCGCCTTCGCCGTCAACGCTTCAGCTCCGAAGATTTTATAACGCGTTAAACTACATATAATGTAATATAGATGGTACCTCCTTATATATATATATACACACACAATAGTATTGGTGAAAACAGAAATGCGTTATAAACGTATTCGTTAACGCGTGGTATATTTATGTGAATGCGAGAGAGAGAAAGAGACCGATCCATTACAACAGTACAAGCTCAACACACGTTATAATTAAAAAGAATAAAAACGGTCTCGCAGAGGGGGGCGGCGTGGCGAACAGAAACAATTATAAATTGTATACCGGTATTATATTATTGTGATATTATTATTAAACATATTATTATTACCGATGTGTGTTAAAAGAATTTTTCTCGCGGTTTTCTCGTTTTTCGTATTTTAATTTTTCGTTGTTGTTATTATAACACGTCTATTATTAATTTTTTTTTATTTCGCCATTAACCGTTATTATTATTTATTATTTTTAACCGTAGTAGTAGCGGGGACAGCCGCGCAGGTCTTGTTTGTTTACAAGACTTAAGAGTATATTATAGTGTGTGTGTGTGTGTGTGTGTGTGTTAACTGAACGGCTCGTTAATTCGGACCCGAGATAATTATGTGCGTGCCCGGTTGAACACCGTGCAAACAACTGCAGTCGTCACAATAATATACATTTTACAAAACGCATAATGTATAATATGTATTTATACAGTAGTAACCATTGCTGTGTGCATACGACAGACCGATATTACGAACGTGAATATTGTTTATTATCACCGTTATTATTATTGTTATGGCCAAAATAATTCAACTAACTACAAGTACAACTGCCGCCGCCGGTAACGTGCAGATAACCCATCGCGGCCGACGACAAGGCCATGTGTATATTCGTGTGTACCTCTACCTACTACTGAGCGGGGGGGAAAAAAAAAAAATCATTTGGATATTTTATTGTTATTACCGTACTTCTCCCACGGTTTATTCTCTTAATTTTTTTTTTATTATTTTTACTTAATCTATTGACGAGTTTCGGCGTCGAAAACTCAAACGACGCGACGACGTGATGAGTGCTCGCTCGCGCAGACGCGAAAATGACGAATTTAACGGCCGCCGAGATATTATATAGATATCATTATTATAATCGTAATTATGGCCATAACTGAAGATAATATGAAAGAAAAATATACATACGGAGGTACGTATCAAATTTCACATTTACATTTTTATTTTACGACGGCATATTATTACACAAAATCGTGAACGCCATATTATGCTACACGTAATGGCACGGATGAAGTGAATAATATAATAATTATTAAATGAGCAAACTAATCAAAAAAAAATTATACGTATTTTATTAACGTTTTAAACACCACTGCGGCGGCGGCGTGTCTGTCTTACGTGGTGTCTTTTTTCCTCTTATATGTAAATATCCCGTAATCGGACTACCGGTAATAAAATTATACGAACGAAACGATACGACTATATACTATCGGCGGCGGCAGTGGATTCCGTTTTATTCGCTGCCGACTTGCAGAAACTGCGGTTACGTTATATCGCGTACGCATCGAATACAAAAAAATAATAATAAAAAAACGAGGAGGAGTGTTCGGCGTCGTATATTGGAGACTTCTTCAACGACAAAACGACGACCCGAGATGGAAACACACGACGACCTTTACGGAAATCGATAATAGCGTTTATTATAATATTATCTTTCTAATGCGAAGATTTTTTTTTTTTTTGCCACTCCATAGTCTCCGTAGAGTCGACGATCGTCGTCCACGATAAAAACCGCGTAGAAAATAAGGGGCGGGCTACGACAATGATAATTACGCGAGGAAACGCACGAAAAACATGGTAATTCACAAAAAAATAAATACCTAAGAAAAATAATGATAATAATAATAATAAAGAGCCCTGCACTATACGGTATAATAATGGATCGGCATTGTTTCCCGCGGTGCCTGACTGTTGTACACGTATATTATATTCGTACACCTACAACAACGCCGTAGTATGTGGTACGGCCGACGACGATAGAAATCGGCAAAAACCTTCCGCGATGAGCAATATACCTCATTAGTGCTCTGCTCAGGATCACGACCAGATCGTATATATACGAAACGAGTGGAAAACGAGTCTCAAATTGACATATCAATTAAGCCGCGGCCAAGGCGTACGGCGGTAGCGGGAAGAGGTTCTAATCACACACACACGTGCACGCAAATACAATATAATACTCGTATACATATATGTGTGTGTGTGTGTGTGTGTGTACACTGTACACCCGCCGCCACTGTCAATGTCCTTAATTGCGAAATGTCTCGGTATAGAGTATAGACGAAACACAGGTAATGGGTGGGAGGGGGTTATGAAATTACCGAGGAAAAAGGTAGACGGAAAAAATATATACCTATGGCGCGGTTGTGTGCAGTATATAATAGGTATGTGTGTGTGTGTGTGTGTGTGAATGTGCGCGGTATACCTACACACATAATAAGTATACTATGTATAGATGATCAAAGGGAGGGAAACTGTTAATTTTGACGTCAGGACGTTAACGAGACGTTAAAAAGATAGAACATAACTCGGTAATAATAATTATGTACACCCCTTCCCTCTGTCGGCCCGACCGTATTATATATTACATTATATTGTATATACATTGGCGCGCTCATCGTATAGCTAGTCACGGTTTCGAGAACATTTTTTTTTTCGTCTGTTTGTTTTGTTTTCGCCAGAGACCAGTGCTGCTGCTAATTGCAGGGAGGATACCGTATTATTATATATTAGACGCGTATAACATTGTGTGTACACGTTCTTTAATTTTTATTTTTCCTTATTACTTTTTTTTTTTTTTTTTATGTTTTTTCCCCTCTTCTCCGGCGTGTACAGGTTATGATGTACCTATGTACGCGTAGTGGATACTTTTTTTTTCACCGTCGACTATAGAGCCCACACACGTCACACGCGCGCCGAGAAATTCCGCGGTGATCTCTCTCGTGTAATAATCGAATTGACCGCCTCCCCACAGAAATTTCAATTAACCAACAATCCAATTCGGTCACAGGCAGACCCCGTGGAAGCTGTACGTATACGTATGTAACTGCAGCGCAAGCCGTAACGTCTAGACGACGATAGATAGACTCGCAGCACACAATATAGGACTGCGACGAACAATAATTTAATTTGTACGGATAAAAATTAAAACCGTCCGCTCGTCTTAAAAAGAACACAGAGAGACGCGGGTTGATGTGCCGTGACTAGGGGGGGGAGGAGGATAGCGAACGATAATGAAAAACGCATTGATTTTTATTCGTTACAGTTGACAATACAATAAATTATTCTGTAGGATTCGGCGAATCGCGATTTTTTGCTCCTCCGACAAAACCACTTGTGACATTAGTATATGACATTAGTCATCATCGATATTAATTTTAATAATTTATGAATTACCGATTTTTTCAATTATTTTTTTTTCCTCTGGAACCCTGTGATATTATTTTAAACGCACATGTGTCGGTCGAATCGATTTGCACGCGTGTATGCAAAAAAAACAACAAAAAAATTAATGATTTATTTTTTTATTATTATTATTATTTTTTTTTTCATTCCGTTTTGCCGGGATGAATTTCATCCGGTTTATAGCTGCAATTATGACGAGTTAATTAAACCGTGCTCGTTAAAAATGTCGTTCACCGACGTACACCGTGTTGCAGCAGCAGCAACAGCAACAGCGCAACGGCCGCCAAGATCCGCACTGTGTGTACAGTGTACACGTGAAAACGGTTATTATTATATCACACAAACCCGAACTCGTTATGTAAAATAATATGCGTAATTGACATTTTGGGAGTGCTTGGCCCGCTGCCGTCGCCGTCGTGTTTCTCGTTAAGTACGTCGTCGTCTCCGTGTACAAAATTATAAATAAGATGATGGTTTAGCTGCAGGTATAATATACGTATATGATATTATATAGCGACGGCAGACGCGACTACCAATGTAAGACAACGAGAAGCCCCTGTGGGAGGGGAAGTTAATAAAAATTACACGGTCGAGAAAGTAGCGTGGAAATCCGGTGTTTTTTTATTTTTTTATTAGGTATTATTTTTATTTTATTTAGTGTACGTACTGACAAGCCCACTTAAGAACACATATCCGATAGGGCCCGAGGGCGACCGCGGCGCGTATATATTATAATAATCATAATTCGTGCGTCGTTCGCGAAGAGAACGAAATCGAAATCTCGACGACGGGACAGCGGCTGTGGCTATAGCGACAACGTACGGCGCAGGGGAGGAAGAGGAGAGATGAGAGAACACGTGGTCCGAGCAACAACACGCAACAAGCGAACGCGCACAACAACCAGGTCACATTCTTCTCGTCGAATGGGTCCGCGAGCCGCCACCGCGAAAAGCACCCACGATTTCACACGGACAAAAACGAACAGAAATCGCGTTTTCACGGTTGAAAATCATTATTATCGTGTTATTTCTACACCGAGAGCTGCAAATGTGATGTGCAACGGTGGCGCAGTGCAGGCAGCGATTCGTTTTGCAAAAAAAATTTTTTTTTCTGTTTTATTTCATTACTCGTAATATATTATATTTTTTTTTCTGTTCGCTTTATCCCAACGACGACGACGACGATGTGCGTGCGCGCGTACGTCTGCCGGGCAATGAGAAGAGAGAATACCTATCTAATAATAATATTATATACATATACATAAAGAACACAGAGAATAATGTGCCCTTATTATAAATAGGTAGCCGGTCTGTGTGTGTGTGTGTGTGTGTATGTACAGAGTGCTGCAGTGCTGCAGCAGACGAACAGACACTGGCACGGTGCAGACCGTTACTAATCGTTCGTTCGTCATAATAACAGTAATTTTCGACATAGGTACCCATCATATTATATACATAAGTATACTATACTATATATATATACATAATGTGTATGAGTATTTTAAGTATGTGTGTGTGTGTGTGTGTGTGTGTGTGTGTGTGTGTATAAACACGACGAATTGGAAACCGATCCGGCCGCCGGTCATGAAGAGCGTGTACACATAATATTATTATTATTATTATATACGCTGTTGTGCATATATAGTGAGACGAGCACGCACAAAATGTACGCGCGGACGACGGGGGAAAAAAAAAAAGAGATAATTTTTTTTTTTTTTTCTAATACGATCCGCGTGTAAAAATATTATATTATAACCGACAGACTACTTTACAACCGCGGCCGCTAACAAGACGTGCACGACCGGCGATGAGCGCGGAAGGAAAACGAGAGTGGGGGGGAGGGGCCGAAGTCAAATAGAGGAAAAAAATTAAAAAAAATAAAACACAGAATCTACTTAACGATAACGAGAACCGCGGACGGAGAACGTGCGACGTAAAAGCGACGATTGTGTTGTGTTGTTGATATTCGCATTTTTGTACCAGATCGGCGTGGATCGCGAGAGATGATGCCTTTTTTTTTGCGATCGGTCTGCCCGAGACGGAAAACGTAATTTGTTGAAAAAATTATAATAATAATAATAATAATAACGTCCATCCAGATGACTCTGATAGTATTACGTTATAGTTACGTAGAAGTTATGAAACGCATCACAATATGTCGACGGCGATGACGTTATTATGCGTATAGACTAATCATCTTGGACAACGTTACGTCGCGGGGGCAAAAAAAAAAAGCAATACGCCGAAGAGGTCATTATTATTATACGTAGTAGCAAAAACAAAAGTTTTTGCGCGTCTACTAGAATTAATTTTCATTTATCACGAGGTTATTATTATTTTTTTTCCTATACGTCTCCTTGTATGATGATAAAAATCGTTGAACCCGATTATCAACATGTCATACAAATGTCAAGACTAATTTCTTCTTTTTTTTTTTTTTTTCATAACGCTTATATTCTACGTATACATAAGAAACTAAATAACTCGATCCGCTCGTTTTTCCATCGAGTTTCGAAATTTCGAGATAACTACGTTATATATCGATAAAGTTTATACGCAGCACATATACATCGTTAAATACCCAGGCGTGATGTAATTATTATTATTATAGCATACTGCAGGCGGTGCCGCGAGCATTTGATCGAAAAATGACACCCACTGTTGGCTCGTTGATGGAAAATTAATACTTATGAAGCACGTATGAAACTGTGTTGATGTTTTTATTCACCTTGAGTATGGCCGTTTATTTCATCAATACACTACAATATTATATTATTATGTTCCTATTAAACCTGTAATATGTACGATAAAATATTGTTCAGAAAGAGCGTACTGAAAAAAAGAAAACTGATAGGTATTGAAAACTACCAAATCATATTGTTACAATAATACCTAAAAGTATATAATTTTTATTATTTACATCACGAATTATAGAAATATTATTTGTTCGACCGGAACATGAAAAAAAATAAATAAAAGGAATGTTTTCGAATGTGTTTGAAAATAATTTCGATTAAATGTCAAGAAATATATGTACAAAAAAAATAAATAAAATATATAATATCTATTTGCTCGTAATAAGAATCACAGGAATTCTGGCGTCGAGAATGTCGTTGTGTTTGAACAAGGGATCGATTTCTAAGTTCGGGTGCACTACAGGTAATCGCTGCAGGGTCATACTACGGGGCATTTGGGTAATGTTTAATAATTTCTCTTTTCATGCCCATAAAAATGTATTATTACATTTTATAGCATTTCTTTTTTGTTATTTACTAACAACAGCAACATTTCGAAATGTGTTCCCGTTACACACACGGGTCGTCTTCGCTACGGGGAACCTATCCGGGTCCTTATTTTTTTTATTTTTTTTTTTTTTTATTACCATTTTGTCATGTTATTTGTGTGTTTTCGGCGAGTACCCGATAAAAATTAGCCACCTCTTCCGCGTAAAACGGTTACCACGAGCTGTGTGTTTGTGTGTAAGCTGGCGGCGGACGATCATTCATTTTGACTACTTGACGTTCCGTTATTTTTAAGTACCAATTTCCTATACGGTCACCGCGAGACAACGAGTCATCATCACGTGTGCGTATTATTATTATGCGACGCGCGAAAGGAGGGGAGCAGTGCGCCGAATATCGCCCGTGTATGATAAAATATATATATTTATATATATTTTAAATTAATATTTGATCAGAGAGAACCTAAGTAATCGGTATATATATAAATATATATATATATATTACATACGAGAGTGTATACATATGTGTATAAAACAGGATCGGGGCAATTAACGTTGGGCGTATATCGTTAAAAAAAATAAAAATAACGATCTACGGGCAGAAGCAAAATTTCCGGAGAAAAAAAAATGGTGGTGATGAAAAAAAATAAAAAATAAATATGTAGAGAAACCGGTTCGACGTAAAACCAATAATTTCCGAACTATGTGCGCCCGTCGTCAATACGTACACACACACACACACGGACTGTAAACTGTTGTGTAGATATTCGGGATTAGCCGTGTTGGTTTTTTTTTTTCTTCGCTCCTCGTTCTCGACCGCGCTCTGCCCACACGATTTTTATAATAATATTATCACATTATCATTACTATTATTATTATTATTATTATTATTATCGATTTGGATTGTGTCGGCGCACTACTGCGCACTGCACGGGCCATAAATCGCATTCCTAATATAATGTCGAAAAAGGGTTATGCACTACAAGAGGAACGGAAGAAAATGTAAATTATCCGTTTAATTATAAAAACCGGACGATTAAATGGCCATATAGAAAATAAGGTCGCGAAGACCGTATTGTTTTAGATATATTAATTAGAATATTAATAGATGATTTGTAAGCAATTAAAAACGGTGATTTTTCCACGCGCACACCCGCATTAATCGTGTCGGAATTTCGTGAGAAAGCCGATTATTATTATACCTATAATATATCATATTTACAGAAGACGATAAACCGGAGAAAAGGGTCGTCTTTGGGCCGTTTTTATTTTTTCGTCTGCTCGGTATTTTATTCTCTCGTATACACGCCCCAGTAGTAAGGTAGGTACGCGTATACCCGTGCAGCAGACGAAGATGTCCGCTAGTAGAAACCCGAGATTTGAAGAGACGGGGTAAAAAAAAAAACGAAAATCATTTGAAAATAAAATTTATACTCCTCGTTTTCGCGACCGTTTTAGCAGTGTCCACTGCGTAACTGCGATGATTTACACTATTATTATATGTATAATAAGCGTAGTCAGTCTTTTTACACGGGTCAAACAAAAGTCCGATGCACTAAAATGAATTTCGTGTACCCACACTGCCTACAACCCTGGAATTTACCGATAAAATCAACACGATGGTATAATAATATCATATTACATTGGGGTAGGTAGGTAATTGATAACTGGCAATAAATGAAATCCGTATTTTATTTTTTTGGTTTCAACGTTAAAGATACGCGTTGCAACCGTGCGGGTCTCACGGATTTTTCTCGCGCGAGCATATATCAAAATATAAGTACCTATCACGATTCACGTTCACGCGATAAATCCGCCAAAGGTTTAAAGACGCAACAGTCGGATTTGTCGCGTATTCGAGTCGGAGTAGTCGATCGCATAAATAATAGGTACTTAAATAATAATAATTCGTCAGTGAAACTGCAACAGCTCTCAAGTCCAATTATGAGTTTTTTCAAGAGACACTTAGGTAAATGTGTTTATAAAATCAAGTTTAAATATCGAACATTTATAACGTTTTCGGATATTATGATATGCGAGATATTTACATATTATAATATTAAAGAACATTTTTTTTCTAAAAATGTTTGATGTATATATCAGATTTTCGATTTTTTTGGACTTCAGGGTTGGTATTGCAGTATCGCCGACGAATTTGGAAAAAAAAACAAAAAAATCCTGGTAATAATGGAAAATATCCTCATGACTCACCGGAATCGCACAGTCTCTTAGACGAAATAAGTTCTGCCGCCCGCCTGGTTGTATATCGGGTCCGGTATGCTGCTGTACACGTGGTGGTGCAACTTGTGCCGCTGCTGGTAGTCGATGGACACGTAACTGTGGTTGGACGGGTCCTCGTCCTCGTCCGTGGTCCGCTGCGACGACTCCTCGGACATGCACGAGCTCTGCGTCGTCGGCGCCTGCGACTGCGTGGTGGTCATCGAGGCCGGACTCATGCGGATCCACGCCTCCAGGGACGTGGGCGCGGCCGTGTAGCGCGCGGCCACCGGGCGCCCGTCGCACGTCACCACGGCTGTCTTCTTCACGTCGTGACCCGACGCGTTCATGATCGGTTTCGGGTCGGGCATCAGGTACCGCAGCCGGTCCCAGAACCGTTTCTCGCCCCACGTGACCACCGCGCACGACTTGAGCAGCGCCTGCAGCTCGCGGTCCGGCGCTATGGTCGTGGTCAGCAACACGACCACCGGCTGTTTGCGCGCTTTCGCGCGCTCCAGGCACGCCTGGAACGCGGTGCGGAACACCGGTTTCTCCCATTCGTTTTGCAGGAACGACAGCGACAGCACCACGACGATGCGCTTGGACGCGTCGGACGCGCCCAGAAAGCTGTCCATCAGGTACGCGGGGCTGATGACGTGTATGTCGCGGTAGTGCAGGCACAGCGCGTACCCGAAACGCTCCAGGCTGGTGGACAGTATGTGATTGACGAACTCTTCGTCCTTGACGCTGTACACCATGTACGCGTCGTACAGTTTGTCCGCGTCGCCACGTCCGCCACCGCCACCGCCGCCACCGCCGCCGGGTGACTTGCACACGCGCATGCCGTACCGCGAGTGCGCCCACAGGCACAGGTCATCGCGGAACACGACGGCCAGCGCGGCCAACACGAACACCACGATGAACAGCGCGAGGCTGGCGGCCACGAACGGCACGTAGTCGGTACCAAGCACGGACGTGTTGTAGAACGGCCGGTGGATACTGGGCCCGGTGTCCCGGTCCAGCTGACACTTGTGGATGGCCGCGATCACGGGCGTCACGCGGTCCGAGCACAGCATCGAGGCCGGCGGATAGTCGTTGCTCTTGAGCCAGCCTTCCAGGCCGATGATCGCGTCGCACTCGCACAGCCACGTGTTGCCGGCCAACGAGACGGACGTCAGCGTGCCGGCCGAGCTCAGCTGTTGCCACGGCCGGAACTCACTGATCTGATTGTTCTCCAGGTGCAGCACCTGGAGCGCCTTGAGCGGCGCGAACGACCGGTTGGCCACGCTCGTTATTCGATTGTCGTTCAGGTACAGCTCCGCCAGCTTCGGCAGCGTCTCGAACTCCCCGCCGTTCAGCCGGTCCAGTCGGTTGTTCTCGATGTGCAACACCCGCAGGTCCGGCACCCCGTTGAACGTCTTGTTGTGCAACGACGCCACGTTGCTGTTGTTCATGTACAACACCTGCAGCTTCTTTTTGCCCAGGAACACGTGACTGGACACGTCGCCCAGGTCGTTGCCGTCCAGGTAGATCTCGGTGGCGTCCATCGGGATCCGCGACGGGATCGACTTGTAACCGGCGTTCGAGCAGTCCACGATGTTCGACGACCACACGTGGTCGTGGTAACACGAACAGTTCTCCGGGCACGTCATTTCGCAGTCGCACGCGTCAAAGTCGCAACACTCGCACACGGAGAAACAGTGCGACTCGTACTCGCACAGAAACTGAGACGGTTTCATGTCCAACAGCGGTTTGTACTTCTCCGTCTTGGAGTGCACCAGCCGGCACACGATCGAGTCCATGTCCATGATGCGCGGGTGCTGCCGCTGCACGCTCAGCTGGTTGATGCGCTGCAGCCACTCGCTGGTGCAGTCGCACTTCAGCGGGTTGTCACCGATGTAGAACTGCGGCAGCTCTTTGCTCTCCGGCACCGGGTCCAGCCGCAAGCTGGCTATGTCGATGTACTCCATTTTGTTCGCGTACAACACTACGCGTGACAGATTGGCCTTGCGCAGGAACGTGTTGATCTTGATTTTGTGTATCAGATTGTTGTTGAGGAACACGTTCTCCACGCTGTCCGGTATCGACGTGTCCGTGATCTCCGTGAGCCGATTGAAACTGGCGTCCAGCATTTTGATCTGTATCACCTCTCCCTGCACGAAATAGTTGCCCAGGTCGCTGATGGCGTTCTTGTGCATGTCCAGCCACTCGACGCTGGACGGCAGATACGAGTAATCGAAATTCGCTATCCGGTTGTCGGACACGTTCAGCCACACCAGTTTGGACAGGCCGTCGAACATGCCGTTGATGTCGGACAGCGCGTTACCGTCCAGCCGGATGGCGTGCAGTTTATTGGACGTGCCGAACGCCTGTTGGTCGACGTGCGCCAGTCGGTTGAACGCCAGGTTGAGCACCTGGAGCAGCGGCATCGTGGAGAACGTGTACGCGGTTAGGTTGCTGATCTCGTTGTTGGAAAGTATCAGGTTGTACAGCAGGTCGAGGCCGTCGAACGACGTGTTCGACACGTGCCTGATGACGTTGCCGCCCAGGTCGAGCGTTTTGAGCATGTGCAGTTTGGACAGGGCCTCGGGCACTTGGCGCAACGCGTTTCCGTACAGGCCCAGGTCGTGCAGGTTTGTGCAGTTCTGGAACGCGTGCTCCGCCACGGTCTCGATACGGTTCCGGTCCAGGAACAACTGGTTGATGACGTACAGTCCGGAAAAGTGCAGCGGTTCTATGCGTTTAAGCCGGTTAAACGACAGCGTGAGCGCGTGCAGGTTGCTGAGCGCCGCGAACGCCTGGTCCGCCAGCGTTTCGATGTTGTTGTGCTCCAGGTTGAGGATCTGCAGACTGTACAGGTCCTGGAACACGTGCGAGTCGATTTTCGTCAGTTGATTGTGACCGAGGTTCAGGACTACAAGTCGGACCAGCCCGGAGAACGTGTCGCGGTTCACCCACGTGCTGGTCAGCTCGTTGCGCGACATGTCCAGCACCAGCAACTGGTCCAGGCCCTCGAGCAGGCCGGGCGCCAGCACGTTAATGGAGTTGTTGTGCAGATACACCTCGCGCAGATACCGGGTCGAGTGGAACAGCTCCGGCGGCAGCGCGGACAGCCGGTTGCTGGACACGTTCAGCACGTTCAGCGACGTGAGCCCGACAAACGCGCGGTCCGCGATCTGATTGATTTGGTTCTCCTGCAGGTACAGCTTTTTCAGCGCCCGCAGACTGGTCAACCCGTTGTCCGGCATCGATATGAAGTCGTTGTTGGCCAGGTTCAAGTCCTCCAGCGCGGTGTTGCACGTCTTGCCGGGCGCGGTGGGCCCGTTGCCCCAGTCCGAGAAGCCCAGCTCGAACACGTCTTGCAGCCGATTTTTGGTCAGGTTCAGATGGGCCAGGCCGACCAGCGGGCAGAACAGCTCTTTGGGCAGGTTCCAGATGTTGTTGTCGGACAGGTCGAGCTCGCGCAGCTGCACGAGACCGCGCAGGCTCTCCGAGTGGAATTCCATGGTCATCGCGGACCAGTCGGTGTTGTGGGTGCGGATGCGCAGTTTCTTCAGCTCCCTGGACGTGCTGAGGACCGCGGGCGGCACGTACTTGATCTTGCAGTACTCCAGGTCCAGGTGGTTGAGCCGCCGGAGCTGTGTGAGGAAACTGTTCTCCAGGCTGCTCTCGAAAAATATCACGTCGCTGCACTTGAGCGTCAGGCTGGTGATCATGTCCATCTGGGCGGACGTCAGGTTGGATATCACGCTGTCCGCGTTGTTGATGGTCCGCAACGAGCACTTGAGCACGACGCGCAACGGTTGCGCCTCGTCCGCGGCCATCACGCGCTGCCAGTCGCACACCGGGTCGCCGTTGTTGGCGCGCACCATCACCGCGGTGCCGCCGCACAACAGCACCGCCGCCAGCACCAGCGTGGCGTACGATGCCATAGTCGTCGTCGTCGTCGTCGAATACAACGGTTTACGGCGACGATGCGCACTCGGTGGACACGATGATGACGGTGTGGGGAACGGAAAATGTGTTTAAAAAAAAAATTTTGAAAACTCGCGAAACCACCGTCACCGGACGCACATCGCGCTGGAGCGCGCGCGAGTCAGAAAAAGGAAGCGCGAAAAAAAAAGGAAATAAATGAATCGCGATTTTTTTTTCAGTTTTTTTTCGCGGGTATGCGCTATTTCGGCGATAAACGCGACGGAGGCGCACGTAACGCGAGGCGACAAGTCATTCGCGCGAAAAATAAAATCGACCCCGGGTTAAAAAAAAAAAAAAAGTAAGTAAAAAAAAAAAAAATAATAATTAAAATAGTTTTCTGAAGAAAAATAAAAATTCAAAAATAATCACAAACACACAGAAGACGTCGTATATTATTATTATTATACTAATAAAACACACACTCGCGTAACGCGCGCGCGCACTGACACGCACACAGAAACGGACTAAAACGTTTACAGACCGGTCGGTACGGTCGTCGGCGAGAAACTGCTGCGGCGGTCGACGGTGGCTGTCAGTGTGCGTCGCCGGCGCGTCGCGTTTCGGCCGCCAGAGGACGCACCGGACCGTCGTCGTCGTAGCCGCCGCCGCAGATAGCGCGCCCGGCGAAGTGCAACCACTTGTTTGTCGGCCACCCCACCGGGTTCGGCGGCGGCGGCTTCTGTGTATAAGTAACTGCAGTGGTTACATATTATACACACACACACACACACACACATATGCGTACAACAATAATAATAATATAACAACGCACACGGGAGAATGATATTATTCTTTCCTACCTACCTACATACCTACCTATATGTGGTGCGTACGTGGGTTTTTTTTTTCATCTTCTTCTTCTTCTTCTTCTTCTCTTTTATTTGCCACCCTCTTCGGTGTTCAAAAATATGTGTCGCCGCCACCGACAATAGACACCGGGTCTCGGCCCCGCGGGTCACAATGGGCTCTCTTCGGATAACATTATGTATTTTTTTTTTTTATTATTATTTTCGTTCTCCCATTCCCGACTTTACTATATACAATAAAATACACGAGAGTTTCAAACCCTCGCGGCCGCCGAACTACCAGCTCTGTACCCCCCCGCCACGTACGTAATGTTACATTAAGACTCGTATATAATAAGAGGAAATAATATCATATTATATTTATTATTGTGTATTGACCACCTGATTTCGGCGGTAGCTCTAACACAACTCGTCGTACCGCAACAACAATATTATTGTGTTCTTTTTTTTTTTTTTTATTTCATAGCTCTCTTCTGTGCTTTATGCCGATGGAAAAACATTTGTACACGACTTGTAACCGCTTTTATTACAAACGAATTATGCCGTGTCTCCGCCGGCAGCCGTACGACGACGTTACTTCGAAATGTATACGCCACACGTATTTAAAACCGTGAGTTCGTGGGAGGAGATAGCTCTGGGTGCTTAAGGCCTCAATCCACTCAAAACTTGTCTTATAAATTGCTCGAGGCTTGTTATACCACGAGAAGGGGCTAAATCAAAAAAATTAAAATTTTGATCCTCCCCTCAATATTTTAGATTCTTAATGAAGTGAAGAAGCTAGTGTTTTTACAATGATGTTTATTTTTTTTTTTTCTGTGTACAACTTTTCGTATAGAAATACTTGTCCAAAAGTTTCCATCAATAACTTTTTGAAACCGGATTTGCCTCTAGATTGTACTTTAAAGAGGTCATTTTTTGAATTTCTCAATTCTTC
>JAIPRM010000627.1:35199-50995 GCA_025469315.1 Stegophylla sp. TES_Ste_2020 | reverse complement strand
GACGTTTTTTTTTTTTTTTGTGATATTATACGGATAACACGCGAGTGAACGAAATTATTAATTATTTTCCCATTTTTAAACGGCGCATGCCTAATAATAATATTATTGCGAAACACATATTATACAAAACACACGAGTGTGTTTCTTTTTGTTTCCACGTCGCGTACACTTTCTCCGCATCGGCTCGTGGAATCGGATTCGGCGATTCGTCGAAGAGGTTAATTCTATTGATTTTTTTATTTTTCATCGATATACAGTGTGCTGCTGATGATATTTTTCTGATACGCAATCCGCGTTCGACGACGGAGCTGTGCAGCGATACGTAACAGATCTAAACTGTTTCTCCCATAGATCACCGACGAAATAGTTTATATTGTGTGTCCGCGAGATAACTGGAAACACTCGATAACTCGGTCAAGTGACTTTGATTTGAAATTTTGCTTTCCGAAAAAAGGACTACAGAATAGAATACACATTTCGAGAACATTTCTCATTTTATAAACGCCACTTTTAGTGTGGACACGTGCGAACGTGCGATACAACTTTCAATTTTTTAACAGGTAAACCGGTTTTTTTCTTTGAACTGACACAATACACTTTTTTTTGAAAATTATTTTCATTACGCGATCTATGGTCCTAAATTCAAAATTCGTATGACATGGCAGTTTGAAATTTGATAAAAAATGATTTTGTTCAAATTATTGACTATTCAAATTATTGATAGATCAAAAATTTGCAAAATATCTAAAACTGACGTAAATCATATCGTCAATGTGCTTTTTTTTGAAAATAAAAATTAAAAAAATGTATAACTAAGTTTTTAGGATATTCAGGACTTTTTTTTTTTAATTTTATGCGAGTTTCAAGTATTATTAATGATTTTTTACCCGAAATCGACCGAGAAACAGCTGTTTTAAAATACATTTTTTCATATTTAAAAAATTTGCAGTTCTATGAATTTCAAACTAGACAACTTTAAAGAGACCAATGTGATTAAAAAAATTTAGTCTATCTAAATCAGAAAACATCTGCGTTTACATTTTAACAATTTTGAAAGTTAATCTGCGGATGCGCACACTAAAAGAGTAAAAAGTATAACGTTTACTCGAAATGTCCCTTATTCTATCATGGCACTTATGCTATTCCGAAAAACTACATTTCAACTTAAGGTTACGTGACCGACTTTTAGAGTGTTTCAAGTAGTTATGGTGTGAACACTGTTATTTATTTGTACGGTTCGAAAGAAATTACCAAAGTGTCTTGCAGTGTCTTATTTTGTTTCTTCGATATACAACAACATGCAATATGAGAGAGTGAAAACTATTGAGGAGATTAATAAGTAAAAATTGTCACCTATTTAAACGACGACGTTTGTTCATTTAACCACAACATAATATTATTTCATTCTAGTCGCATCTTCGACTGTTGCACATCACGCCATATGATTTTATTTATTTTAATTCGTTCGTTTTGAAAAATAATTACTTTTTTTATTTTTTTTTTTACGGTAAAAAAGAGAAAGACCATTGCGACGACGCGACTAGGTAGTATTTATTTTCAATATTTAGAATATTATTATACGTATCATTTGTATACCATGCGATTCGTATATGTCGTTTATGGTTCCATTAAATCCAAAACAACTACAACATTATATAGTTGATTTACATGACGACGATGTATAAATTAAATCAGTTTTTTTTTTTTTTTTTAACAAGTGGTTTAATTATACGATTCGTATTTAAATGAAACTATATATATTTATCTTGATACGTTCTTTTCTACCGACTCGTTCATCTGTTTTTTCTACCATCGAGAAAGTAAAACTATAATATCGTGGCGAGTGTCTGCAGGTTTTCAAAATTATTATTTGATTAATTTTAAATGTCATAAAACAGACCACACTATTTACCGAAGAAATCTCATGCGTTATAGCGTACTATATTATATTAAGTGGTAGAAAAAATTAAGTTGGTATGCGTGGTCCTGATGTGTGATATAATAATAATAATTATGAAACCGAGCCGACATTAAAAGCTCTATCTCATAAGTGGGTCAATTCGTTTTATTATTTTGCATTTTGTCCATTAATGAGTTCTAATAATAATGGCATTATACATTATTTGGCAATTAGCAATAATACTATGTTCACTGATGACGATTGTGAAAGGAATGGAAAAAAATATAAAATTCTTGATATGAAAATATGGTGTAACGAATTATTATGTAAATATTATAATACTTTGGATTTATGAACATTGAGCACCCCCGATTTGTGCAGAACGTTATCAACAGGGCCGTATTGAGGTCCAGTGGAATCCCTGGCGAATCACTGCATTTGCGCCCCCCTCCTCACTACTCAAAATAAGAAATTTCCATTTTTCCTTCTTTTTACAAAAAACCATTCGAGATATATAAAACATGTATAATATAGTATACCAGGTAATGACTACGTGTTACTTGTAATAAAGTTACGTTTTTGTTTTTATAATCTTAAGTTATTTTAAATGTAGTTAAGTTTGATGGGTCGTATAGTATGTATTATTTTACAAAATAATTCAAATAAACGTGCATTTTTCAAAAAATATATAAGTAGTATTGAAATTTGCGCCCCTCTTAGACCCTTGTGACCCTGGCCCATGCCCTCTTGCCCTGCTCTGAATACGGCCATGGTTATCAATAAGGGACGACGGATTCACATCCAGCGTAAATCATGTGCGACGAATCGAGAGAACATTAGTAATAATAATAATAATAATAATAATAATCCTTGTACACCTCTGCACGTTATGGCCAATGATTTTTCAATTAAACTGTCGTTATGTATAAATGATTTTGAAGAAAATCAGATATTTTCTTTTTTTCCACGTCACACGCATAATAATAATAATTTTGTGCGATTTATTTTATTTATTTTACTTACCGAATACAGAGACGAAATCATTATATAAATATTTGTTTTCTTTCCGTATATACCTATCAGCACGCAAACGATGACCTACATAATTGTAAATATTTTAATTCTTCGAAATTTGTATTTTAATTTCTATAATTATGTATTTCACTCAAACGCACGAGATATTATAATACTATATATTATTATGTTCATATTATAATTATACGCGTAAACATACGTATTGTAATGTGTTTGTTGTTTATGTTTTATGTAACGGGATTTCGAAAAAGTCGACTGGATGAAATTACAAAATATATAATAATAATAATAATATAATATACACCTACCTACACACGCATTGCCGATGATAATATTTTTTATGTTTTTTACACTAATCCGACGACGAAGAGAAATTTAAAATATTTTTATCAATTTCTTAACATAATTATACCAGTCAACTGGATCTACGGGGGGGGGGAGGGAATAAACCTAATGATACGTTTTTTCTCCATTGGCAACAAGCGGACGAGCAGTCATTATACATTATTATTATTATTATTATTACGTTATACACTCGTGAATTATAAATATATAGTTTTCGAAATATTTTCAATACGGTAAAACGAAGGCGAAATAATCTCTTCGTGCGAGACCGCTCGTTGTGTGAATTTTTTAGAGAATTTTCACTGGGGGGGGGGGACGGAGAAAATATTTCCTCAAATTTTACATTAAAATAATCAATAGCCTCAAACGTTTGTGCTTTATGCTTATCGTCTCTTGTTAATTTTTCCGTTAAAAAATAAAATATTATATTCGTGTTAAATATCAATTACTGAAAATGCTTAGGTACATTATATTATGATATTATATACTGTGCATTGTGGTCTGCTTTAGTGAAATATAGAAGTGTACATAAAAATCTATGTATTAAAAATAGAGAAATGCTGTGGGAATGACATCGTCCACTGTAATTAGATGCCACATAAAATGTTGTTTTATAGAAAAGCATTACAATTTTTTTTTTTTCGTTATTTCTTGCATTTACGGCTGAACCAAAAATTCTTTAAGTGGCAATTACTCAAAAACTAAAATGTAATTTGACATAGTTTTAAAGTTTTGTTTGAGAAAAAGGCTGATCGCAGTCTTTAGTAATAAAATCGACAAGAGAACAACATTTTTCTCTTGGCGACGTTTTTGTTTAATTTTGTATTTTTATTGAAATGTCTTTTACTATATTTTTCAACGTTGAAATGTATTTAAATTACATTAAACGAATCTAATGTCTATGTTGCATTTTTTTTTTGTGTCATGTTGTTTATTCATAAATTTATTTTTTATTGGATTTTTAAGACATCAACATAACGTATTGATTTTCTAGTGCAAAATTGGCGATTCGTCCATAATGGCTCGTCACTGATGATTTATATATGCAAAAAATAAACGAATGCAACACATAATAACGGGGGTTGGCGACGGAGGGTTAGGGTGGCTTAGGGGAATGGAAATATTTCGCACGTCGAGTAACATTCTTCACACCATTATGTAGGTCGTTTAGGGAGGATCGGGGTCGGGTGGGCGCAGCGGTGTGTCATCTTCTCATGTCATCGAGATACATAGGTTGAGAAATTTATATCTGTTATCGCTCACGTATATCATCGGTCTGTGGGACCATAGAAAACGCGACTACGAATGCAGGCTGTCCGTCCGTTTCGATGTACACAATAATTATTATTACAAAACCAATGGCGATTTATCGTTTTCATTTTTTAAAATATTTATTAGAAATTATAAATATTTGATACAAGTACTGTTATGTAATCAGTCGTTACTGGTTTTATTTCGAACGTTCTGTAATCGTATCGTATAAGTGATAGGACTCTGGCACTTGTTTTTTACATATTATAATATTATGTAGACGTCGGATGTTAATAACCAAAATATCTTTAAAAAATGAATTTTTTAAAAAAAGGCCAGACAGACTTTGCACCATGGATATACTTCGATTTTTGGGTGGGATATTATTAATGGGTGTATTGAGTTTAAAAAAAAATTTTTCAGTAAAATGATTTTGAGCAGAGCTTATACAAATTTTATGTTAACATTTAACGAGTATTGTGTAAACCATGGCCACAATGGTTACCGTGTTACCATTGTTACAATGGTTATAATTGTTCCAATGGTTACCTTGGTAAAATTTGTTATAATATATCTTTTATTGTTACCATGGTTACAATGTTTACTATGGCTACCATGGTTATCATGGCGATAATGATGATTATTTTTTTTTATGATTTACGCATGATCGTGCTTTAAAGTGTTCAAGAGTTGTGTTACTAAAAATTGTTTACTTAGAGAGAAATTTTACTAATATAATCTTATCTATACTTAATATGTAATAGGTAGGTATACAAATACAATTAACTGTGATCAATGTGAATTGGTAATAATTAAAAAAAAATTATATTATAATATTTATAATTTATAAATTTAATGTGCTATTAAATCTAAAAACAATCAACATATTATGCATTTATAAACCCGAAAATGTCAAATATGAAAATATATGTAAAATAAGTTTGCATTCTAGACTTTGTGAATCGGATTTGTATCGCATTTGGGTATAATTCTTATACAAAGTCATACACATCCGAGCTCTAATAATATGTAACGAATATTACTGATTGCTTTTTTTAACTCGAGAGAAAGTGCATTCGAAACTATAAAGATATAATATGATCGATAATTTAATAACAATAACCGGGAAAAATGTATAACTGAAAAAATCAACGGTGGTTTAGGTACTAACTTACGAAGGTAAGAAAACTAGGCTTTTAACACCCTATGTTTTATTACTGATAAACGATAGCATTAAGAATATACTATGAGGCACGAGTTATAAGTTTTGGCTCATAGCACTCTAGTTTTCCAATAAATATTCTATATTAAGTAACAAGTATGGTGGGAAATGAAAAAAGAGACGAAATGAATAAAAAAAGTTTCCATGTTTTGAATTTTTTTCGAGTTTCTATGCAACAAAATTCATACTAGACTAACAGCCAAATATTGGTATCAAACTAGTGTTTTGTATAAATAAATAATTATTGTACTCAGCGCGGAGAGAAATAGACAACAAAAGTTCGCTCTTACCTTGTTGGTCTTGGGTTGCAGAAACGTCGCTATGCCGGCTCGGACGCGGTTCTTGACGCCTCTGATGGTGCCCTTGGCGCTGCGTATGGTGTCCGACGTGGCGGCCACTGTCTTACAGCCGGCGAACGAATCGTCCATCGACGCGCTGGACGCGGCCGCCGCCGTGGACGCCGCGGCCGCGTCCACCTGGTCGAACACGTTTTCGTTCATGTGGAAACTGTAATACTGGTCGGTGTTGTCCATGTCGATGATGCGGCCGGCGGCGGGCGCAGGTTGAGCCGCGTCGCCGTAGCACCGCTGTTGGACGCGGACGACGGCCGGCGGCGCGGGCTGAGACGGCCGCTTGGGCAGCTCCTCGACGACGGTCGCGACGCACGCGGTGGCCACCACCCCCGCGGACGTGGCGTCGACCGCGGCCGGCCGGACGGTGGTGGCCCGCACGACCGGCGGCCGGACGGCGGCGCCCGTGTCCGGCTTGACCGCGGCCACGGTCGTCTCGGAGTCCGCTGCGGTGCCGGTGCTGCTGGTCAGCGAGTCGCAGCTGCACGTGCCGTCGTCGCTCTCGTCCCGTCGACTGCCCGTGTCCAGGTCGCTGCCCGTGCCGCTGTCCAGCGGCGATTGGTGTCCGGACGACACGGAGCCGCGGTCGTCTTCGTCGTCGTCCGCGTCGTCGTAGTGCCGGCGGCGGAACGCGAACGGGTCCACGCACGTGATGTTTATCTTGACCGTGCTGGACGACCGGCGGCCGACCGGGTGCTCGCGGCGCGGCTCGTCGTCCCGTTGCACACCACCACCACCACCACCACCACCACCACCACCCTTGTCGCCCTGCACCATCATCGGATCTATTCGGATCTTCACCACGTGCCCGTTGGACATGATCGTCGCGCCACCGCCACCGCCGCCGTCGCCATTCTTCGTACAACCCCGGCGGGTTTTGGGCGGCAACGCCGGCGGGATTTTCTTCTCCGCTACAGTGTCCAACATGGTTCCTGAAATTTCACCGTAAAATCAGTTTTTTGATAGATAATTTTTCAGTGATTATTTTATTACATTTGCCTAGTTAACAATTATCCCAGATTTCAAGTTTAAAAGTGTTTCGATCGAGTGTTACAGACTTCGGCAACGAATAGACATAATTGATTAGCGTAACAGTGATTATTCCATAAATTATGCTTATGAAATAAATATATTTACACATTATTATCTTTTAAACCATGTATTATAATATTATTATCATCTTTTACTTATAATAATTTTCAACGCAACAGAAAGTCGGTAAGTAATTATTTTAATTATTATTATTGTTTTTTTTTTTTAGTATGTAACGGAATACTCCACCGCCGATGAAACGTATGGTATGAAGTGTTCAATTAATCTGAGAATATCTATGTTGTTGAGGACGGCAGAGGGGAGAGTCGCTTTTTAGGCGAACGTTCCTCGGAACGTAAGTATGATAAAATATCGAACAGGCTCTTGTCCCCTTTTTAAAACGCAGTTCTTAATCCTCCACTGCCATATTGTAAGCATAATATTTATGTATATAAAAGCTGTACTGCGAGCAAGGCGTGTTGTGATAAAACCTCAAACGTTTCACGTATTAAACGAGTGTTTTCCACTGGCTCACTCTTCGATCTATCGTCGCCGCCATATATTCATATATTCCTTTTTATTTATTTAATTTCCCCCGTCCCCCAAACCACATTCTACGACGACCCACGTCGCGGTCGCTTTGCCGCGGGGAAAGTCACTACTAGTGGATATGCATCACGAAAATGAAGTAGAAAAAACTGTCCGTGTGTAATGTATACAGGTACACACATCCGAAGAGATTATCGCCGTATAATAAATATTTGTGTCGTTCTTTTGGTTTGACGGAAATTACCTCATCCGAGATTTCGGTGAAGCATACAACACACCTGTAACTCAACTTATATTATTATATTATATGGACACGACAATCGAGTATAATATACTTATATATATCGTTGGCTCGAATATTTTTAAAAACCATTCGAACGTGTGACAGTGTGAATCGGTGGCGGCGGACACGTCGTAGTCGTCGTTATTGGTTTTTAATCCTGTTGCACCGCGGAGGAGAAGATGGAAATAAAATATAAAGACAGACGAGTGCACCGAGACGGCCGGGGGGGGGATTCGATAAATAATTATTATCGAGTGTGTGTGTGTGTGATATCCGAAGCGAGAATCGGCGGCACCTTAGAGAAGAATATTAGGCATTAACGTAAAAATATGTGGTACAATATGTTGTGCTTGTCGTCGAGATTTTAAATTTAACGCAGGTCGGGGGGCATCAGAATGTTAATTACTTTTTAGAAAACTATGCGTTTTATATGCGAAAGTCGAACGAACGATTTCCCGTACTTTTGTTATTTTCCCCTCGAATTTCGCACTTACGCGGTTTTGAAAACGCCACCCTCTGCGCACCTATTTTGGAATACCGCGTGTGAACAACGTTTCACCACAAAATAGTTCGTATACGTACGGGGTATAACATGGCCGTATCCAGAATGAATTTTCGGGGAGGGTTTTATTATTATTATTTTTTCAACGAGAAATTTAACCATAAATTACGTGTTGACAATATTTCATGTAAAATAAAAATAAAGAACTATTTTAGGAAGTTTCGGAAGGGGTAATACCAAGACCTCCACTCCCTGAAAACAGTCATAAGTCATTTTTTAAGATAATTACAAAATGAAAGGCTAGAATCATCAATGGAAAATTGTCAACAAAATAAAAAATCTATAGGCATGGCCGTATCAAGAATGAAATTCAGGGTGGAGGGGGGGGTCGAATCTATAACAAAAATTATATACGAAAACTTGTACGTTACAGTTGATGGAAATAAGTAAAAATTTAGTGCAATTTTAAATTTAACATAAACATTTTGGAAGGGGTTTGAACCCGGAAACCACCCCCCCCGGATACGGCCATGGGGTATAATGAATGTAAAACACCACGGTAACGTTTAATAAAATCACAGAGAAACCGTTTACAATATTTATGATGGTTACACGCGAACCGCTGATTAAGAATAAAATTTAATACATTTTCGTTGACATGTAAAATTCATTTTAAACACGACTATATATTATATGGATGCCCGCCGAGGATTTTCTCATTGCGACATCTCCTGGGATAATGAACATAATCAAATTCCGTTTCTTTTTTTTACAAGACTGACAGAAACAATGACAAAAAATATTTTATATTTTAGTTTAATTTATTGTTTTGGTAAAATAGTTAAAAAATTAATTTTATTGTTTTCGAAAACTTTTAAGATTTAAGTCATTTCACTGAGTTTAATTTCGAGAATTTTTAAGTCTCAATATTTTATTTTCATTAATCTAATAATTTTTAATATACTTTTTAATTTTCATAAAATTTGTGTACTATTAGAAAATTGCTTATTCTAAGCACCTTAAAATCTTCTAATAGTATACAAATTTTATTGAAACTAAAAATATTATTGAAAATCATAATGTAAATGAAAAATAAACATTGAAACGTAAAAATATTCAGAAAAAATTTTCTCTTTAAAATGGCTATCCTAAAATATTTCGAAAATAATAAAATAAAAAGTTAATTTTTTTACCAAAACATTATAGTCAATAAAAATATGAACTAGGTGTAGAGTCGTTGTCACTGAGAGACGAGGGTCTAAAAAAAAAAAAAAAAACAGAATTTGATTATTTTCATTACCTAAGTAGGTAGTATCGCAATGAGCTGCAAATTCTCGTTGTGATATCCTGTACTTTTTTTAGGAATTTAGTCTTCCCCTTCCTCGTTAAGTCGATAAAATATCCGATTTTATGGTTTTTAATTTAGAAATGCATGAAAAAAAAAGAAACAATACAAAATTTTGTTTTTTAGATGTAAGTGCTATGAAACAAATTTTCATCAACAGGAATTTCAATGATATTTATCCTCTCCTTGCTCAAAGTTTCAAACCTTGACTTCGTGCAATTGTAAAATGTAGCTAGCTATACATACAACACAGCTCAATAGAAAATAGAAATCGCGGTGTACACAATAATATGACGTGCACATGTTCTCCGCGGCCTGAAAACCGAATAATATGCTGAATATGAAAGAAAAAAAAAACTCGACGCGCGTATCGGTTAAAATATAATACGAACGGATTGGAAAAATACGAATCGGAATAATTATCATAATATTATATTAAAACTCGTTATTGTTAATTGTATTAAAATCGCACATATCGCGTTGTTATTTTACACAGCGTTCGATACGACATTACACCATTTTTATAATATAATTATTTTAGAATACAATTATTTATGTGTATCATAAAACACTATTTTTACCTATTGAAGTGTCAAGGACCATATAGAAAGAACGTAATATCGTACATTATTATTATAAACTCCGTGATAATGCGCGCGTGTGTACACGACGATAATTTATATAGTTTTTACGAAACGTTTTTCTCTCGCGTTTGTTCGGACTATAAATCTAACTATTCCCGCGCAAGTCTACTTCATTAATTTAATGTATTTTTCGTCGTCGGTCGTTGGGTTTTTTTTCTCTTACAGGCGGAAAAAACACCAAAAATTTTTACATAACTCTGTGAAACGCCCGAGAATGTTTGTCTCGTTTCACCTTTTATTTCTTCATCATTCCAAAAACAAAATTAAATGGTTAGCTTAATTATTATTATTATTATTATTATTCGTCAATCGATTACGGGTTTTGTCATCATCACAACGGATCCAAATACGATTATTATTATTCGGTGAAAGTTTATAAAAAAATATTTAAATAACCGTCGAGTAACAACAATATTGTATTATAAATGTAGGTAGTTGTTGATTATAAACGACAACATTACATTCGAATTACGCCGACGACGAGCAATCGCCTCGATGCTGTGTGTAAATTATGACGTCAGGGGCGGGTGTTATTAAAGACAACTACCCTAATAAAACGCAGTAATGGCCGTTTGGAAATATTTTCGGTTACAACTATTCGGGTGTAAACAACAGTTATAATGAATATGATTTTTTAGTAATAACGATGTATTAAAATTTTCGTTTAACTCGACTGTGAACATCAAGAACAATGTTCGAGCTAATAAGCAGGTATGAAGTCACATTATTTTATATATAAATTTTTTTTGTTTTGCGTTTGGACGTAGGCAATGCCGTGAACTTGAGATATTATGTAAATTATGTAGAGTGTAATTTTCATCATTTTGAATTATATCTAGAGGATAATAATAATAATAATAATAATAAAAGGAAAAGTAATAATATTGTCCTTTGATTTATTTATACTGTATATATAAGGTTATTATTATTTTATTGTTATTGTATACCTAACATTATGTATATGAATATACTCGGCATAATCTGTGTTGTAATGATAATGTGTACCTACTATAATATAATCTCGTTAGATAAATTAACATAATTATCACGGAAATTACAACTTCTCATATCGTGTTATGCGTTTTTCATTAGCATTCGCTTATATACAATTCAATTAAGAATAACGCGCGCGAACACATAATAACGTTTGTAACGTACAAGTTAGGAGTTAAAGCTACTTGTCACAAAATTTTAAAACGTCCTCAAAATTAATATTAAAATAACGATTGAAATATTGTTAAAATCATTATGGTACGTATACTGAGAAACAATTTCCTCACGATAAAATATTATCATAAAAATAATTTTGTCAAGAATATTTTTAAAATATATTTTAAATTGCATTCAAATACACAATGTGAATTGTATTTAAAATATGTATTCGAATACTTTTCAAAAAATATGGATTTAACAATCAAGTACTTTAACATCACATTTGGTTAGTATCTCAAAAATAATAACGTTCATGAAAGGAATAATTAAAGAACAGTATTATGTTTAAACCTTAAATTTACATACATATAGCATTGCCGAAATAATGACATTTGATATGTTTAAATCCTAAATAATTAAAAAAAAGTATTTTTAACGTATTTCAAAGTACACATTTTGATCAAAAATTGTTTGTAACGTATTTTAACCAGAATTCTCACAGGTATTCGAATACGTCATGGTAACAATACTGCACAGAATAAGTGTAAAACGTTTAGGTTGACCTGTAAACGAATCGACGTGTAGCGGATAAATTAATATTACACAGAATATTATGATAATGTTGAAAACTACAGTGTAATAATATTATGTTTACACACATTTTTATGTAACAAACGAAAAAAAGGACCGGTAGAGTATAATACGTATATGGCGAATTAATTTCCAGAACACCGTTGCGTCTAATTAATGCGTTTTGTTAATTGTTACTCCTCCTAGAATCGTTAGTACGATAAAAAAAGAATAATAATAATAAAAAAAAAAACCGCCTATTTGTTACATTTAGTAGGATCAGAACGACCGACAGAGGTTCGTATTTTTTTGTTTCGTTATTTTTTCCTCGTTCCGTCGTACGTTTGTAATTATTTTTTTTTTTTTTTTAGTTTTTCATAATAATAGCGGTAAACGTCATGTGACTTTTGACATTAAATTGTTCGATAACACTCGCTGCTCACATCCGTATCTATAAAATCCTTATTATATTATAAAATGACGAAACATACTGTGATATTATATAGAATTCGTTCTAATAATTTTGTTGCTAATTTAAGAGTGAAGTAAAAACGTAGTTACTTTTTCAAAGTATAAAATATTTAAATATTATTTTAATATCATCAGGACTTGAAAGTTGTAGCGTTAAAAAAAGTTACATTTTAGTTTTTTAATATGCAGGCACTTAATAACTCTAAAATATGTATATGAGAAAAAAAATGCAATGTTAAAATCGGGGAAAAACAGATCACGAACTGTTAATAATACACTGGACTATTGACGAGTTATAGCACGGTGAAAACGTGAAATATTATCCGCTGAGACCTACTTATTTTCAAATATTCAAATATACATTACAATTTGACTGAATAAATAATTGCTTTTTATAAAATATGTTTTTTCCCCCCTTAAACTTTGTGGAAATAGCTGTGAAACCCTTAAATTAGCAAAAAAGCAATAAAAACTCTGTAAGTATGCAAAAAATATAGAAAAAATATTTCGTAACGTCATCGGACAAATGTAGAACATATTTATATCTTATTTTTGATGTTCTAAAGTAAAAAAAAAAAAAGCCCTAATTACAGTATTTTGACGAAATTCACATTATTACAGAACGTGTGCACGTCTTGGCAGAAGAATTAATGATATGAGCCACATGTGTGTGTACAGTTCGAGATTGTTAGTGTCTGTGGAAAATTTTAATAAATTCAAATGACATAAAAAAACATAAAAACTAGTAACAATCGTTATTTTCAAAAGAATCGCAATAATTGTCGAACAGACGACGTTAATATCTTGTTACTTCGGTTTATAAACATAAAATATCCGACACCGATAACATATAATATAATATAATATATATACAGCGTGCCGGTCAAAAGTTTTACGTATGAATTACCATTTCGAAGACGACTATTTTTACTGTTAGAGTAATGTTTCGAACTACACGCAGAGATCTATGAAGACATTATTATTATTATGTTTGAGTATCCGTTATGCGCGATCGGACGTAAAAATCGTGAACAATATTTTGCTTTCGTCGGACGATCGTATAGTGAACTGAATTTCGTTACATTCTCTTAACGATTATTATTATTAGGGCTAATAGAAGTTAGCATGTTTTTCAAAAATCATTCTAAACATAACTAAGTAACGTAGAAATGCGTTTCATAACACCAGGAGTTGTATAAAGTTCTCTTTAATTTCTATATTTTGCATATTTAACTCTTTTTGTTCGATATAAGTGCGTATTTTATCTATTTTTCAATATTTAATTTGAGTTTTCTTGGTACTTTTCCCTGAATAACTGAACAGATTGAATATTATTTGATATTTTTATTTGTTTAAATGTAAGCTAAAAAGAATAAAGATTAAAAAAAAAAAAATAAAATAGAAGAAGAATATTAATAAAATATATTATTCATTACAATTTTGAAATATTTTGAGTTTTTACAGTAAAATTAATGTTTTATAAGAGTTTATTTTAGCGTTTTTACATATTTTTAGAGCATATTTCGTAAATGCATGCATATTTTAAGTTTTTTTAGGGACCTATAAGTCCCTAGCCCTAATTATTATCAACAGACACCGACAGTGTTTCTCGTGCATGCGAATCTTTTTAACGTCGTCGTCGTCGGCGCGCGTACCAATCGAGTGATGTGCGACAAATCTCACCGGCGACGCGTCGTCCAGTTGCGGTCCGCGTTTAATATATTTTACTGGATTTTTATCTGGGGATATCTTTCGTCATCGGTGTAACATAATTATTATGCCCGTTGTGTATACCTGCGCAATAGGAAAACAAGTCCTGGAAACTCAACAGTAAAATGGAATGAAACCGGTTCAATATTATTATATTTTATTTTCATTGATTGGTTTATATACGGTCAACGTCGTCGTCGGAATACTATACTACAGAGTCGCGAGATAGGATCTAGGTTATCCGTCTTCTTATATAACAGTACCTTCTCGCATCAAATGTTTGTCGCTAATAAATAATAATTATTGTTTATAAACGCACAAATGTGCAACATTATTTGTGCACAATAGGCAGACACGTAGCTGGGGGGTGACCTGAACAGCCCTTATAACAGTTTGCTTGTCATCCCAATTATATTAGTTTTTTTTTTTGCTGTACTTAGGCCGAATTAAATTTTCAATAAATCTCAAGTGGAACAAAAATCATTGTGATTGTAAGAAAAGATATGAACTTAAAATATTTTGATTTTATATATTTACCGTTTAAAATAATTGTTAAGTATAATAATTATTGTCACATTGTTACAGTGACATTTCGATATCTGTTTCAGCTTATTGTTGCTGGTGATGAGAGTGAGAAATTAAATATTAAAATAAAAATTTAATACAGAAAGCCATAGGTTAAATTTGAGTAGGTACAGAAAAAATTTCTATGAACATAAAATGTTTGAAACGAGGCACATATGATTATTTATTCAAATTTTGATTAATAATATGATAATAATGAATAATGATACTAATGCGGTTGTCATGTGCGATTTTTTTTTATCACGAGAAGAAGTTAAGTTTCATTAACATTGGCCACGTTAGACTGTTTTTGGTCAAAATTTGGCCACCTTAGCAGTAAATTCCTGATTACTTCTATTGTCTCTGGTTAACAGGTCGAATCATCTAATTAAATCATTAGACATTTATACGCTGGTGGAAAAAATCATACATAATATGCCGCATTCGATTAGTTGCGCTCAATATACGTACAGAAAATATAACGGAGTTGATTAATTATTTTCCAATTAAGTCAGTCGTCGGATCTTTATTAATAAAGTAATTAATAAAACTAAGATTACAACATCACAGGGTATAAGAATTATTTGAAAAAGTGATATCAAAATGAGGATAGATAACAAAACCAAAATAAAAAACTAAAAAGACATATTAAAATAAAATTTATCATTTTTATTTACTTAACACTGTATAATATTAGAGTATCTATATGTGTGTGTGTAAATCATACATTTTGAAATTTACCGAAAAAAATAATAAAGAAGAAAAAAAAGAAAAAAAAAAACGGTCAGTATTGTTCGAATACTGATAACGAGACAAAACGGATAGAACGTGCGAACTATACCGTACACTGTACATGGACATTTGAAACCGT
>JAIPRM010000627.1:16439-35099 GCA_025469315.1 Stegophylla sp. TES_Ste_2020 | reverse complement strand
TGTAAAATCATAAGCTTCTTCACTTCGTTCAGAATCTAAAAAAAAAAAAAAAAAAAAAAAAAAAAGGATAGCGTATAATCGCATACGGGACGATATTAAAAATATTCGGTCTGGTAGCCAGTGACGGAAGACAATATCGGAGAAAAAAGAGAAATAGAAAAATTACTTAATGGAATATACTTTATAGTTACCGCGTCTTTCGGTCTAGAAACAAAAGCAAACGAATCAGTTTTTACTTTTTTTTTTTAATAAAATTTGTGCGAACCAAGACTCGGCATTGTAGAACAATGGGATTTTCTTTATTGTTGTTCAGCGGACTATGTGATGTGCAGTATATATGCGCGGAGAAGAATGGATCGACGGCAGAGGCGACTTTAGGTACGTAAACCATATACATGCGTCGCGACGTTGGGCCCGAGAAAAAAAAGAAAAAACAAGCCGCTGCGAATTCTAATCGTACTGCACGTTACACCTGGAACGTATGTCGAAATAATAATAATAATAATAATAATAATAATAATAATAATATTATTATTATTTTGCTTTTGTGTACACATTTCGTTATTATTATATTATTATTTCGACTCGTTCCATGCATCGGTGATCAAGGGGAAAAAATCGAATATCGGCGCGCGCGCGCGCGAGAAAAATATCAATTTAAAGGCTATGATGACGTGTCGTGTGCAGAAAAATGGCATTGTCTTTAGAAAGCGTGTCTTGGCCGGTGCGACGACGACGACGACGAAGTGGATTTGGTTCAGCGACGTTTGATAATAAAATACCGTATAAGAATAATATTATAAAACTGCTTTTTCTGCAAGATAATAATAATAATAATAATAATAATAATATTATTATTCGTTCGCCCCGGCGCGGTGGTGCTGCGGCGTGACACGACTAGACGCGTTCCACACGCACGCGCGCGCGTGTACCAGCCAGTGATTAATGCACGTTTGATATGACGAATGACCGTGCACATCTCGCCAATATTAAAAGACAATAATATTATTATTATTATTATTATTACACAAGCGTTTACGATGATATCCGGGAGTTTCTGATAAAAGTCAAATTTTGAACACCATTCCAACAAGTTGAAAATCTCGACCGTTCACTTTTCTCGTGTGAATTTTGATTTCCAGTAAGGTTATAAGTTAAAATTAAAAAACGAAAAGTTAAAGTTATTGATTTAATTTTCAAGTTTATTTATTTAATTCCCATAATTCTAGATTTTGAAAATTGAGGTTTTCACCCATCTTAAACTCAGATATATTTTGGCGAGACTGAGTGTGAAATATTCAAAACGATAGAAAATTGCCATTTTTCGCAATTAAAAATGTTCGGTTTTCAAGCGTAATACGTGTTTATACATATTTTATATTTCACAATGACTAATCGGGTATTGGAATAAATAATAGCGAAAACGTTGTGTTTGGTAAAAAGCAAAAACCCGAGAAACGAGCTAGCGTGTTTAGGTCTTTTAATAATATTTAAAATTGTTTTCATTTCGCTACAAGTACAATTTTGTCGTAGGTCGCGGACCAGATTATGTGTGCGTCGATTGGTTGTGTATTCGCGGGATCAACAAGACTACTTATTTGAATTCCAACGTTATGTAAATAAACTATATTATTATATCCGGTTTAATGCAGTTGACTATTATAATATATCTATGTGTACATAAAAAAGCCAATTAAAAAGAAAAAGTGTTCCTAAGATTCGTATGTAGAAATTAATTTTCACTGTTAAAAATAAAGATATTTTGAAAAAATACGCGCCAATGTCATCGACATCTGGGCCCTAATTATTATATATATTATTATAGAGCTTATGACATTCAAGTTGATTACGGAAAAACACATTTTGGTAAGCATTTTCTGGATTATACAGGTCCATCCTATTTTAATGAAATGCCTTTGCGTTAAAAAAAAAAAATACATTTTTCTTAATGTTAATAAAAAATCTATTGTAAACTGGTTGTTAGATGAAATTTAATTGTATGTTTCACATTATGAATCGTATTAAAAGTTATGTATGTAAATCAGTTTAAGAATTTAACTTTGTAAATTATCATTTTAAGAAATCGTAATTAACTCATTTATCCCATCACAAGCTATGCTCGAAGGGATAAATTAATTTTATGTGTTAAAAAAAAAAAAAAAAAAAAAAATAGTTATAAGACTTGCTATGTATATAATGTGTATAACGTTCATTCGTTATTGATCACGTTTAAGTTGTTGAAGGTTTGTGCAGTGGATTGCAATGATATATTTTGATAAGTGGAAATAACGGGAATCAGTGTGGTGGTGCAATACTGCCGCAGTATACAATATGTTGTAATGAAGCAATATACTGTTCGGAGTCATACGTAAAACAAAATATATTGAAATTTTAGTCAAAAAAAAAAAAAAATCGATATTATTTTCAGACTCGTGCGGCGAGACGTAGGTAGGTATAGGGTACGTTAATAATAAGCAATCGGTCGCGTGATAGGTCGCGTGCGCGCGCGCGCGTAGACAACAATCGAAAAGCAAAAGTGCAACTAGTAATTTCGACGTAATTGAAAATATTATTACCACTCTGTACGAAATGATAATAATTATTGCTCGATCGGCAATGTCGATCGTGTGTGGCCGCATAACGAGTCGCTGCAGAAAATATGTCGTCGTCTGTACGCGGTGATTCAGTAGTAATAAATTACAATAGATTATAATACACGAGTTTAATGTTAATGTCGTGCACGCGCGTCTTGCCGAAGCAACGGAATGACGACCAGAATAATTTGACGTGTAAATAGAATATGATTGACAAACGAAAATATGTGAAAAACGTGAATGCGACTATAGTTTTGCAATACATATGAATGTTGGATGTTGTTATTCGTGTGCGGTAATATAAAATATTTGCAATAATGTCCTAAAATTTACATCCGAAAATTTCGAAATGCATTTCGATTTATTGAAAATCCACACGGGGCAGTAAATACAAAAAATATGTTTGAAATTAATATTTTTAATCGCCATGTCGATTTATTGAAAAGCGAATTAATAGATTTACAGCAGGGCATAACATTAAAAGTTATTATGTTTAATGGTAAAAACAATGCAATAGAATTTTGGAATACACTTGAAGAACTTCAGTATCTTTTCTTTTTATTAAATGTTAGAGCAATTTTTCAACATTTTTCGGGACAACTTATTTGTGTGAAGCTATTTTTAGTAAAGTAACATTTATTAAAAACAAATATAGAAATCGCTTAACTGATGCACATTCGGTCGATTTACTGCGGTTGTCAACATCAACATCGCCCGTGGACATTAATTTTTTAATAATAAAAGAAACAGAGATGTACCGTCCATCAACATCTGAACATTCTTAACAATTTTAAATAAAAAAAACAAACAAATACTACTTCAATATTATTTTATGTATACTATTCTAATAAATTTTATGTACTATACATTATTTGTAACATTGTAACTAGGTACATAACTGTATAATTAAATTAAGTTATAATTGATTAATGTATAATTTATACATTTTTATATTTTTTAATCTTTATCATTAAAAATGTATGCAGCCCGCAAGTCATTTTCAAAGTTATAATTTGGTCATTTATAAAATCCTAGTGGGGGACTGATCTGTCTCGAAATCGTCGCCTTCTTGAAGATCTCAAAATGGGGTGCTTTTGGAATGCATTCCACGTGAGTGTAATACACTTGATGCACTCCCTATACACACACTCGACGACGAACGAAAATATTATTCGCGCGCAATCCACTGGTGATATTGCGGACGGAGAAAAACCCATTTCCCCGCGGGGCAGGTACACGTACGCACGTCGTAAAGGTTCGTTTTCACCGAAAATAAACAATCAAAAACCGTTTCAATGGACAATATTGCATAGACGACAACCGTATGTAGAAAACATTGTCTTGTCATTTTTTTTACTCTGTCCAAAGCAAAAATTTTGAACGCTTTTTATCGGAAACGGCACGCGGAGTATAGAATAGAATAAATAATGTGTCCGGAACTCAACCTGTTTTTACGGAAACGTTTTGACTTACGTGACCCGCGTGAAATGAATTTTATCCTATGCCAAAGCAGCCCGAGAGGTGTTCTTTTCTTTCTATCTTTGGCTAATCAGAGCAAACTGGAAGCAGTTCAAAAATTTTTTTTTTGTGGTGAATTCAACAATATGTATTTAATTTCACCCGCACACCTCGACTGTTAGCGACGAAATTCTGCTAAAATAGCCAGAGAACACTAATAAAAAAAAAAACACATTCACCGGTCACGCTTACCATGCGTGACCTCGGCCGCACTAAGTACACTTCCCTTCCAAACCATCAACGTATTTAAGGGTGGCTAGAGACCGGTAATATTTAATTCAAATAAATATAATTCAAATTACTTTCTAAATAGGTATAGAAGTATAAAATTATAAAATGTACTTAAATACTGAATAGCGAATTGGCTATTTTGTACTAAATCAGGTGGTTCGTATTTTCATTGAAATTACACACTAAATATTCTTATTACTGTTAAAAAAATCCGTTTGCCATTGAATTTTATACAATGCGCTTTTCGACACATCTGTAAAAACTAATCGACCACTTTACTTGCGATTATTTTTGCGATTTTCGGACACGTTCCAAACCGTCTTAGTGTGAATTCGCGCAAATCGATCGTAGCCCGTTATTCGGTTTTTAATGATCAAATGGGTTAATTTTTAAAAAAAACCCAAACATCATTTTAAATACCAAATGGACGGCGGCGGCGGTGAACGTGCGCTTTAATTAACTAGGGCTGGGCGATTATTGGATTTAGTAATCGTTAATCGATTATTGTCTTACAGTCGATCATTATCGATTAATCGTTAATAATCGAACAATCAAATGTAAATAATTATTCTAATTAATTATATATTATTATTATAGAAGAAGTAATTATTTATTAATTTAAATTTATGTGTAAATGAATGAATTAATTTTTTATACCATAAAAATTAAGTTTTCACAGTCGTATTATAACTCTGAATATAGCAGAAAGGCCAAAAAACCTTGACTTCAAGAGTTAATTTCGAAAAACCTTTTTTTTTTTTTTTTTTTGACAAGTGAAAAATTGGACAGTCCCAAGCGACTCCGCCTTAGAGAGGGTTTACTATTTAATAATATCATTTATTGCGATTATTTTAAATTAAACGATTATCTAAATTGTTTGATTATTGTCGATTTAATCGATTAAACGATCATTAATAATCGATTAATCGAAAAAATTCCCAGCCCTAATATGAACTGTAATATCGTCGAGCACCGGCGGCGGCTGACCGTCCTAGTGCGCGCGTTCACTTGACGATAGACGACGTTGATGCACTATAAGTTATTGAACCGTGTAAAGACCGGTGGCCGACGTAAGAAAAACTCGGTAAAATCATAAAAATGAAAAAAAAAAAACCTATGGGAAAAGAAACAAATTGTTGCGCGTATTGTCATTATTATTATTATTACCTATTATTATTATTATTACGATATTGTTTTATTATTTAATGTGGTCCGCGCATGAATCGCCAGTCGCCACCATTACGAGCCCCATGCTACTAAAATAATAATTATAATAATATACTTGCAGGCTCGCAAACGTGATTATTTCGAAATCGAAACGGACCGGTCGTGGTTTATGACGTAGAGTCGAGTGCCGCGTCGAGCGGCAGCCGCGGTCTGAAAACGGTTCGTGACACTGTCGTTTATCAATATAATAAAATATAATAATATCGTTATGACGACGACGGTTGGCAGGGGGAGGGGTGACTGGAATTGGAAAAAGTAAATTAATTTACGTCGTGTGCACCACACACATCGCTCGTAACTAGATCTCGAATTTTATTGCTTAATCGAGTGAGTATAGTCGTTTGCATTATTGCTCTAGAAATGTCTTAAAATCGCGTTAAAAATTCACAAAGAAAAAAAAATGGTTAACGTCTTTGTTTATTAAACAAAAATAAAATAAAAATAATTTTACAAAACCACTACAGTGAATTTCAATAGCGATTCACGCATGCGCTATATTAAATTCCATATTTGTTACATGCCTAAGCATAATGCGTGGCGCGAGACTTAGACAATTTGCCACCAAAAAAATGATTTACTTGGTTTTTTTTATATCAGTGATTCTCAACGTGGACGCCACCACCCTTGTGGACATTTTGAATATTGATTAGGGCGTTTTTCTGAAGTGAACGCTAAGAAGAGAGATGTAAATTAAAATGTTCCTTTCTATATTTACAATCACCATAAAAAAAAAAAAAAAAACTGTTTTCACTGTTGATGATGTTAAACATTAATACAAGATTGTATTGAAGATATATGTAGAATGTATACGTAGATTATAAATATTATGTGAAAAGGGAGATTTAAGACTGTTGCTGACATCCATTGAGCCAGATATAATTTCTTAACTTCGAGACATTCATTAGTCATATAGCTAATTTTGTATAAAGCATTACATGTGAACAAAGTTAGTATAACTATAATTTACACTTTTAGTAGGTATTTTAGTTTTTGAAAAAAAATTGTCTAATTACGTTAAATACTTTTAATTTATTTAAAAATTAAATGAGTTTTATCTATTTTTAAAAAATGCATATAGTAATTTATAACTATAACATCCTTCCAAAAAAAAGAAAAGGATCATTCATTTTTAAGAATGTCATATTAGGGGGGGGGGTGGTGTGAGATTTTTGAAAGTCAAAAGAAGCGTGGAGTTAAAAAAGGTTGGCAGATATTGTTTTAAATGAATTCAAAAATGACACTGAATCCATGCATAATGTAGTAGGTACGAAAATAAAACAGTAGAATAATGTATGAAAAAAATAATATCCTATAGTAAAGTTTTAAATAGAAATTACATAAAAAACTAATTTCATATTTCACTCTATGATGAATTGCATTTTCTAAAAAAAAAAAACATAATGTCTAAAAGCAATAAAATAAAATTGTAGCTTTATTAAATAAAGCCACTATGAACAAAAACTTGAACTAAAGAAAACTAAAAATTTCAATGAACTTAAACTTTTAAACTCTTTTACGAATGCACAGCTACACACTGGAAAGTGCGATCGTTGCTCCAAAATACGAGATTCGTAAAAATACTGTGACTCTATTATGCATGATACTCAGCCACACTACTTGTTATTCCGTACTTGGACATTACGTCATGATTATAATATTATAAAATCGAGCCAGAATCAGATATGACTATTAATTTTTGACTATCATCCCCTCAAACTAAGTAAAAAATCGTACCCACAAAAAAAAAAAAAAAAAAAAAAAAAATATGAAAACAAAGAAAAATTAGAAAATTATTGCATACAAATTAATACCCAGTACTTGCTGGTAAACATAAAAAAAATTATTGTAAAATAATACAATAATTTACTATAAATATTAATATGTATTTGTATAAATTAACTATTGTTATAATCGTATTTCGTTCTTCTTTTATTGAAATGTCGAATTATATTTAATAATAATTTCCTTAAAAAAAATTAAATAAATTATTATTGATTAAACACGTATCAGTAATGCGTCTTGATCTCGATCAATAATTTTATTGTACATCGAAACTCGGTATGTTGCTAGACACGTGTGACACAGTTAAAAACTGAATAATAATTTCGCTACTATTATTAAGGATGATTTCTTTTAATAATACAGAAAGCAATATTTTGAAATGGGCAATGTTTAATGGAGTTTTAAAATGTATCCTTGTTTGAGAAACCCACGATGCTGAGCCAATCAATGTTCTAGGTCAGCGATTCTCAAATTGGGGGGTCGCCAATGCATCAAGTAACTAGTTAATTTTTTTGTTATTACCATACAGTTAATAAAAATTTGGGATTCCCTACAAAATTGTACGTCTTTTAATTTAAATATGATAATAATTATAATAATTTGACATTACTGTTATATAATAAAAGGGTCGTTTAAAAAATTGGTGACATTATAGAGGGTCACGGCTTCAAAAAGATTGAGAACCCCTGTTCTAAGTCTTAGGGAATGAAATTTTAAGTCCATATAGATCACTTTGATAATATTATATTTCAAAATAAAAATCTTTATTATTATGTAGTTTTGTTGGCACAGGACGATTATCGTTAGTTTTTACTAAGCGTGTTAACCATTTAAAGCAGAAAATAATCCATATCAAATTAGTTATTCGTGAACACGAACAATTTTACCGTGTTTTGAAATGCAAAGCTATTATGATTGAAAAATTGCCAAACAGATTTTAACGAAAATGTAAATACAGATAGACTTTATATTATAAGTAAACTTGTATGCAATTTTCAATTGACAAAAAAACAATTCCAAAACTTTATGAAATAATATCGAAAATAAATCTTCCATGTTTTAGTATAAAAAGTCATTTAAGCTGAAATTATACAATTATACGCTTGTAAAAAAATATTCACCAATATTCGATTTCTACGAACATTTTTTTCATATAGATAGAAAAATATGGCGGAATATTTTTGGCAAACGCACTAAATTTAAAGTTTTATAAAGTTTCAACAGCAAAAATGATTATTTTAAGTGTACAAAATTAGTTTCATAGAAATTTTACTTTCATAATATATCATAATTACTTTAAACAAAGTAAATATAATCAACGTTATTACAAAAAATGAGTCTTTTCCGAAATTATATTTTCAACCCAAAAGTTGTTAATTTTTTTTTGGGAATATTATCCATTCTGTATTACACTAAGATCATGAGCGAAAATTTTAAGTTTCTACTAGTTACTGTTAGTCTTGGAGTTATGACTTTATAGCTATTGGTAAAAATGTATTATCATTTGAAGTTTTTTCTTGGTTCGGAAAAAGTGTCTAGAATTTTGAAAAATAACGTTTTTAAATTACTATGCCATTAGAAATATCTACTGGGAAACATTTATTACATCTGCTGATCCAAGTACTTTTTCGTGTAAAACAGTGTTTAAAAAAAACATATATCATTGTAAAACCACAAGATTCTTCAATTTACTGTGAATATCAAATATCTTAGGTGCGGCTACAACTCGATATGAATCAGTTGAACGCAAGTCTATGATGTGCATACGTACCATACATATATGTATGTCTGACGAAAGATATCAAAAACTTCAGCATTTAAAATGTAGCTGTATTTTCATCTAAATCCCACGTTTGATTCTTAATCATAAAAACGAAAATTTGGAGTTTCGAAAAAGTTTTAATTATTTTTGTCGTGGACGATTGATTAGTTACAAAGCAATATAACTTGGGACAAATTTTGTTTTAAAATGCATTTTTAATGAATTTTCCAACGGTTTATTATTAATAATATTTCTGAAGAATGATTGATACGAAGAAAAACAACGTTTGAGATGTTGATAGTTGGGTACAACGGCGTATTTTGGACAATATTTCGGGGAGTGTTTAAGAATTTCGGGACCACACTAACCGTATATTCAAATTTCACAAAGACAGAGTAAGTAGGCATGCTATAAGAATATTATAAGTTTTAAATTTTAAGTTTTAGGTACTCGCACAAACTTTTCTGCGCTATCGTACATTGTATGATGCAAAACATTTTTATACATTGTACAATACTTATATTGTAAATATAATTGGTCGGTTAGATTAAATAAATTCTTGTTTCAATAATAAATTTAAGAGGCTATTATTGCATTTATTATTTAGTTCTTATAGGATCGCAATAATCAAAATGTCAAATATAGATTTTTGTACCATGATTCGTTTTTCTTGTGCACTTGAGCACTTTGGAGCTTAGACAGAAATATTTCATACGGTACTTTATGCAATATTTTACTCCATGTGGTGGGGGGGAGGGGATGTCTAAGCATGAAGCATACCTCAAAAAAATACACTACTGGTCGTGCACTGTTGTGCACGTTAAAAATATTGCTGCATTTGAAAAGGATCAAGTGAATTTTTGAATTAGTATCGGACTCGAGATGATCGAAATAATTAATAAGAACCGAATTCAGGCCGATCGATAATCATCGTATATTATTTCGACGCACTCCGATGATAACGGACGATGTTCCTATAGTATTATTATTATTATTATCGTGTAGAAGATACGCGCACTCGGCGTCATCGTCCCGAGGCGCGGTTTTTTTTTTTTTTTTTTTGATACCATTTTTCTAACGTAGTAGTTTTCTGGAAGATTCCGAACCGCGTTCACCGTTATATCCTACCACCGCGTGTGCTAACAACACACACACACACATATGACGTATAATAATGTATATAATATGTTGTATCCTATAACGATTCAAAAACTGTAATTATTATTATCCTATGTACTATGTGCCCATCACGGCCGTCGTCGTCGTGCACACCGCCGCCGCCGTATAATAATATTATACCTATGTATTACGGACGCGCACGGGTATATATATAATGGAATAAATACAATGGTATGTTGTTGGTTTCCAATAAAAAAAAAAAGCCCGCGCTGTCGAAAATTAAAAATTAATTTTTCTCCGACATCGCGCGGGGATTATATTTTCTCGTTATAACACACCCTCGAGTAGTCCGACATCATCCCCGCCCGCTCCCCGTACCCGCCGCACGGACAACAGAAATGTTAAATACTCTTTCCATAACCACTTGTTCGCTCTCTCTCTCTCTCTCTCTCTCTCTCTATCTTTCTCTGTCTGTCTGTCTGTCTGTCTGCCACCAGCCATCACCTCTCTTCGGAAACGAATTAGTTGTATTATTATTACCATACACTAGAAGATGGTATAGATTCGATCCGCGGGGTAGTTGAATAACGTATAATTACAAAGGTATTTCACTCACGAACACTAACTAAATAAGGGGGAGAAAAAGGTACACGGATCCGTACGTGCAGACTCTAATGTTTTTATCCGTTTGTGTTGTTATTTTTTGTTTCTCGAGAAATCTCTAAACAACGAGATTGTTCCAAGGAAAAAAATGAATTGGTTATGGAAAAATAATTAGCATGTGTAGTCCGATCCACACGTCGACACTTAGCTCTACCAATAATAATAATAATGAAATATTCATATAAAATTCTAATTACTTTTTCCGTCCGGTTGTTGTGTCTCACAGTCGAAAACGAGATGTTATATCCAAAACGCACTTGTTACTATAATAGCCGACGGTATCGATTCGAAATAATCATAAATAATTAACAATAACAAAAAGAATAAAAAAAAAAATAAAACTGTTTAAAAATGTGACGTGAACAACGTTTGGGAAAAACTCACGCGAAATCAAAATGGAAATTTAATTTGAAAAAAAAAAAAAAAACCGCCGAAAATCGAACTTAAAAAATATCGTTTTTGGTGAAATATTATCAGTGTGAGTACGAGCACGTCGCGGTCTTCCAAACACAAGACTGTTGTGTGTACTGGAGAACCAGTTCGACATGGATGGTCGAGATCTCGACAAACCCGTTTGTATCTGTGTACGCCCCCCCCCACCGACACTGTCGCTGCTGTTGCTGCTGCTGTTACATTATACAGCGGCAGCTACAGGTCGTCGTCGCGGCAGACGAGAAGGTCTGTCTTGGGCTACTTTTTTGCTTCCTTTTTTTTTTCATTTATTTTCATTCTTTCTTTTTTTCCCCATACCTCTACATACGATGGGGCTACACACGGCGTGCGTGCGCGTTCCGTCTACGATCACCGCGATAGTGTTTCGTGTGAGCGCTTACGAATTGTGTAATTATTATACGAGATAGGGAAGGACCGGGCAGGATGGCGCCTAAAATAAAATAATAATAATAATAATAAAAAAAAAAAGCCGGACATACTTTGCACGACGGGTGAGATTCTCTTGACGGGTGTATTGAATTTTAAAGAAACGATAAATCATTTCTTCAATAAAACAATTCTGAACGAGGGAAGTTAATAATATGAGAAAAAAAAATGTTAGAAAAATGTCCAGAAATTTTTTTTCACATTTTCAAAATTTTCTTGCGCCAAAATCTTTCTTATACGATTTTCTATCTATGTTTAAATTTTCATAAAACTGAGAAATTCAAAAATTGACCTCTCTAAAGTACAATCTAGAGGCAAATACTGTTTCAAAGAGTTATTGATCGAAACTTTTGGACAAGTATTTCCATACAAAAAGTTGTACACAGAAAAAAATAAAATAAACATCATTGTAAATACACTAGCTTCTTCACTTCGTTCAGAATCTAAAACACGACAAAACAAAAATGCTCGTATCCACATATCACGGCTCAGAAAAAACTAATACGATTGATTTGTTCAAAACATTTATTTATAATATAATATAATATAATATAATATAATAGTAGTAAAAAGTATATCGTTATTATTATAATTTTTTTTTAAATATTTTGTCCACCCTCTTCAAAAGGGTGTTTTACGAACACTACGACAGTCAAACGGCAAACATATAAATAGGGGAATTACAGAAGAAAATAAATACTAAAACGCGTCGCGTCGGGTCTTCAGACGCCCTTTAAAAACAGCGTTCACATCTGTTTCCTGGTCAAAATCCAAACTTTCATCGGTTCTGGTTTCCCTTTCATCGGCACCAGACCCCTGTAGGAAAACTCGAACTGCGGGTCCATGTTGCTTTGGCACAAAACTCTGGAAATAAAAAAAAAGAATTAAATGTACATAATTACTAATAATAGAATAAAATGTTTGAATAGCTGGTTTTTCTTTTGTCACGTCAATATTGAAACGCGCGCAAATTTTATCATTGTTTTGGCCGCGGTTTTGGCAAATATTATTCCATTTCGACGAAAATTACGAGTTTTCGTTTTCTTCTTACTTTTTTTTTGTTTCAATTTGGAATAATATTTACACTTCATTGTATTTTGGAACGGCGTCAAAACTTTGTAGAAAAAAATATTCTTTTTAATTTCATAATATAAAGACATAATATAAAGGAAGAAATTTTCTAAAAACAATCAATTTCAACGTAAAGACAGGTAAGGACTTTGAACCTAGTGCGAGATTTCATATTATTATTGTTTTATCTACTCATTGTTGTTTGTCGCGCAGATTAAACAAATGAGTTGAACGTATTTGATTACCGTTAGCGTCGTCGTCGTCGTCGTGTCATTTCATATAAAAATAAAACAATACCGCTCCAGGCATATGGAAATAAGCGCGAAATAATAATAAGTGAAACTATAAGTACTTTTCTCCTACTAATAATTTCTTTCATTCATCTGCAGCTCGACGGAGCTCCTCCATTCAATCGTAAGTGTTGTCGTCCATCGGCCGTGAGTCATAAGAGATTTAAGTACATATTATTTCCGTTCAAAGCTTTCTCCTTCGATTTTCAGACATCGAAAAAAAAAAAAAAAACAAAACCCATTTTTACGCATTTAGACTATAACGATTTTAATAGCTCTCGATTTCGTGTGAATAATAATTATAGAATTTAATATTTATATAATATTTGCCAAGTGGTATAATCGTTTTTATAATACTGGATCGATTATTAATGCACTACTCGCAACGGTTGCCGTGCCGGGAAAATATGTATTTCGTTTCATTAATAGGCTATAAGACTTCATTACCTAGTATTTATTTTTTCGCTTTTTAGAAATTAAAAAAAAAAAAAAAAAATGTATAATTTAAATGATTTCACTGCTAGAGGTTAGTTTTTATAACATCTGTTTTTTTTTTTTTTTTTCATAATATTATTTATTATTTTACCGTTTTTACATTCGCTGTTATTTACATCGTCGTCTCTGGGTAAAACGACCGTATTAACAAACAATTGCACAGATCCGTGTAGTATATAGTATCCGCGCGTAAAGTAATTCGTTTTTGAATATTTTGAAAAATGGACGACATATGCAGCTCTTCCGGAAATAACAAGTATCACATAATTTGAACTTTTATCGGATTGTCCACGCAGGTGACTACAAAGGATACTAATTTACCCTCATCAAATAATTCTCGCAAATAATTCTGAGGTTTTATTTTGCGTTTATTGCTGAATTTCCCGCGTTCAACAGGTAATATTATTTTATTTTCTTCGTGAATATAGTAGTAGAGTAAAAATAATGGGGATTTGTGCGTTATGACGTCAGACGGAAAAGAAGTCTGACGTCATCGCTCTCAAAATCAAACTTTGGAACCACCACTTTAGTCACCCACACTCCCCATACCTGCACTGTGATATGTAATCATGCACAAAATTGAAAAAAAAATAAATGTAAAAATGTGTCCCGAGGGGGGAGGAAGATATTTGGATATTTTAATATTACTGCCTCCTCAATACTTTCCTTGTGAAAAATTTACAATTTGCTGTTGGTAAATAGGTTAGGTAAGGATTATGGAAATTGATTTGGCACACATATATTATCTGCAGTACAATATTCTTTAATTTATTAGCCATTCTTGCAGTTTTCGTTAACATTAACCGACAAAATATTAAGAGGACGTTGTAAAACTCTGTAATATGCATTCGTTTCTAGTGAAAGGAGACGATGAGACTGCTGAGAGGTATTTACGTTTGCACGTTCTTAGTAGCTATTAATATGGAATAGAATATTGAGTATTGTCGTTATCATTGACTTCACTGACATTATGTAAGTACACGAAGTTAGTAAATATACATTTGCCTATAGCTTTTACTTTTTACTACGCCCATCATTATTGTGTTTTGTTATGATTGCGGTGATGAACCCATTCACCACTATCAATATTTTACTGGGAACAAAACACATCTACGCTACGCATCTAGAACTTTTGTGAAGAAATAAGAAAATACGCGAGTCTTTCCGAACGACTATTGTAATTTGCTTAAAATACATTTATCCCTTAAAACAAAGTGTTTTTATAAACATTTATTAAAATGTATGTTTATTTAGATTTATAGAAGTTTTTCTCGTTTGAAATATACTGATTTGGACTATCGTCGTCATTTAGGTTTGAAAACGCAATATATTCAAATATTCATCGTAACAAATTTACGAATCAGAACATAAGTTTTTATGAAAATTATTTGAAAAATATTCACAAAAAGGCCGGACAGACTTTGCATCACGGACATACTTCGCTTTTCCGTTGGGATATTCTTGGTGCGTGTGTATTGAATTTTAAAGAAAAGATCAATAATTTCTTCAGTAAAACAACGATTCTGAGTAGAGGTTCGGTTATTATACAATAACTACGTTACCATGGTTACAAAGTTACCATAGTTTCCATGGTTACTGGGTAGGGTAGGGGACTTATACATTTTCAGCCCTATAATTATGGGTCATAAGTTATGTCGTATAATACACGGTTTTTACTTAAATAAATATTCGATGGCTATTATTTGCAGTTTGGGTAAGTATTAGGAATTTCGAAAAAGTGGCGCTCAAGTGCAAAAAGAGAAAATAGGAAGTAATCAAAACACACCCTAATATATATATATATATATATATATATAACGATAATTATAAAAAAAAATGCGAACGATTACGTGTGCCGTATCGATTGTACGCGACTTGCGTCGTAGGTGTGTCATAATAGGGGAGTTTTTATACGGCTTCCTACCCCGCGGTGTCGGGCACGTACCGGACGACCGACCTACGGTCGTCTGTTTGTCTTCCGGACTTCCGGCCGGTCGGTCATCCGCGCTGTCCGCCGTGTCCACCACGCGCATGTCCACGTTTCCGTTTCTGTTTTCGTCGTTTCCGGCGGTGCTCCTCGGACGCGGCCGCCGCCCGCGCACGATGGACGCGGTTCTGGACGAGTTTTGCTCGCAGATCTTGGCCAAGCTGGACCGGGACGAGCTGATACCCGCGTACAAGCGGACCATGCACCGCGAGTACCTGGCCACCGTGCTGGACGGGCTGTGCGGTCCGTGGTGCGGCCGGGACCGGCGGCGCGCGTGCGAGGCGGCCGTGGCCGGAGCGGTGGCCTTCCACGGCCGCGCGGTCCGCGACAACGGGTCCGCGTGCCCGCTGGGCAAGCACCACGGCATGCTGTACGTGGTGGCCCGCCTGGCCGTGGACGCGGACGTCGGGCCCGGCCCCGTGGCCGCCCTGCTCACCGCCATTTACACGTAAATAATTTACAATTATCATTATTATTAATTATAGTCCGCCTCGCGGTGAACGTTATTAACGAGTAATTTAAAGAGTATAAATTATCATTTATGACCAGGGCTCGGATTCGAATGCCCTAATAGCATTAGAAAAACGTCCTTTCAAAAAATGCATTGTTTATCAAATAAATTCAAATTATTATTAAAAAATGAAATTATACTTGCATTGCACTGTACGATAAGAATTTATTTAATGTTTTGGAATTTGAGTGATCGACGGTTTTCTGCCAAAAGTTTTTTTATGTACCACCGATATAATAATATCACTCGATAAAAGTTGTTTACTTGTATGCTATAAATTCGGCTATGTGATAATGTGATATAATGTTAAAATTAGCCTTGTCTAGTTTAAAACTAGATTACCTGATATTAAATAAGCCAATTTTTTAGTCATAATACGAGAAATAGATCAAAAATGTCCTAAAAATTAAAAAAATTCATTAAAAACGTCAAAAAATGTCCTAAAAAATGTTTGTGGTTAGAACACAGAGTACTTGAAACATAATTATAGCTTAGAAAGCATCGCATAAGACATCCCCCAAAAAATATGCAAATGTCTTGAAATCTGAGTACCATTTATGACTCACGAAACACCGACAGAGTGATAAAAGATAAAAACCGACAAAAAGCACTCGAATTGTTCGAATTAATTGTCTAAACTAGTAATTATACAATTAATAAACGCACTTATATCACATTTGATAAAATTATTTAAATGTGTAAAACGGTACATTCGACTCGTGAGATGCTTAAGTTTGATATGACGAAAATCATGATATAATGAATGAAACTGTCGTTCCTTTGAAAATCTCGTGATATAACCGGAAAAGGCTTTGGTCCCCTTGATATAATGAAATATTTTTGGCCAAAGCTCTCGCTATGTAACGATATTTTTAAATTCTAAAGCTATTTAGAATTTTTAATTGCAATTAAGATTAGATACACGTTAGTGCACAAAAAATATAATTAATAATTTACAACGAATTGAACATGAATTATTCTGTTAATGAATAACAATTATTAAACATGCTGTGAATTATTATTTACTGTTGTATATTCACTTAATCTCCGCTCAGATTCGTTTTATTGAAAAAAAATGATATATCGTTTCTTTAAAATTCAACACACCCGCCAAGAGTATCCCATTCCGAGGAGGTGTGAAGAATATCCATGGTGCAAAATATGTTCGGATTTTTTTCTTTTGTTATTTATTATTACGTATTGTCACCGCCGGTAAATTTACATTACTTTTCGTCCGGCAACATATTTCGTCTCGTCTTTTTCTTTTTTTTTTTCACGCTCGACAAACGAATTTTTGGCGTCGTGCCCGGGCCCGTTGGCGGTTGTATTTTTTTTTCAATTGCGTTGCCCCGCAAACGCCTACTTCCGACCGCCCGAGTGTGCATCGTTTTTTGGGCCGCCATCGATAAAAAGCGCTTCTCCTAATTATTATTAAGGTCAAGGTGACCAGGTAGGGCGCACGCATAATTGAAAAATGAGCTTCGTGCATAATCGTAACACTCTGTTGTAAATCGTTGAAAATCGGATGGTTTCGGTAAAATGAAGTATTTTACTACTACTATGGTCCGAGGCGATTTTGTGGGCGTTTACTGATTGAGATGAATCTCGACCACATTCCCGTGGATCGCGAAGCGAAAACCGGATCGAAACGAATTACACATGTGCATCATCCCGAAATCGGAAACGCATAATTAGCGATAATTACTAATGAGTTCGATCGGATTTTTGTTTATTTTTTTTTTTTTTTTTTTTACGAATCTCGTTTTATTAACGCGACGAATAATTATTATTATCGTCCGATTTGACCCACTTCGGCCGCGCAATAATATCGTATTATACGCGACTACACTACGATATTATTATTGTAGTTAAATACGGGACAACACGGAGGCCGATCTCGGTTTTAAATCTCCGTGAAAGAATATCTCGTCGTCGAATGATGTGGAATAATTATTATTGTTGTCGTGTCGTTGTCGGGCAAATAGAAATCTAATGATGGTTCGAGCCGTTTATTAATGAAATTGTCGACTAAACGCTTTGCACCGTCGTCGTCGTCGCTCTACACAAACAGAGTGACGCGCTATTTTGCGATTAACATAATACCGTTGAAATGGTGTGTATATATATATATATAATTGAAAAATATAAATCATCCCGTTGCCCGGAAAATCTTCATTTCTCTTTTTCTTTGAATAAAATTATTAAAAAAAATTGTCATCGCTCTCGATCAAGAGTTTATTTTTTTTTACATAAAAGTGTTAAGAGTAAAATAAATGACGATAAAATCTGTGAATAATAAAAATTTGTAAAATATCAGTATATATATATAGAGGAATACTCTATATTTTAGATTCTGAACGAAGTGAAGAAGCTTATGATTTTACAATGATGTTTATTTATTTTTTTTTTCCTTTTTTCTCTTTCTGGAAACACTTTTTCGTATAGAAATACTGGACAAAAAGTTTCGATCAATATCTCTAAAGAACCGGAATCATACCCAGATGGTACTTCAGAGAGGTCATTTTTCCAAT
>JAIPRM010000627.1:5945-16339 GCA_025469315.1 Stegophylla sp. TES_Ste_2020 | reverse complement strand
AAAAGTTATTGATCGAAACTTTTGGACAAGTATTTCTATACGAAAAAGTGTTAACAGAAAAAAAAAAAGAAAAAAAAAATAAACATCATTGTAAAAACAATTCTTCACTTTGTTCAGAATCTAAAATTAGTAAATTTTATCTATATACCAATTATTGAATTGTCGGCTTTCTTCTGTAATAAATCTCACGAAATAACTTATCAATTTATCTGATATTATTTCATCGTACCTCCTCTAATATATTCTAATGAGTCTGAGCTCCCAAGGTGCACCACACAGTTTGGGAACCACTGGTCTACGTAATATTTATTTTGGAATAATTTCGATATTTTATACATAGAGTACTATAAATGTTGCGTATAAAACAGAAAATCGTATTGTTTTATTTTCTGTCTACGCGCAGTGCAGCAGCCGCTGTAAGTCTTAAATTTACATAAGAAGCGGTTCGATAGTAATAATAATTCGTTTTGATAATGTGTTACATGCTCGGAAAACAGAACGATAATAATAATATTACAATGCAGCTGGAGCTGCTAGAAAAGTAAAAAAAAAAAAAAGCCACTACAATAAAGTACGGAATACTAATAATACGTACTCGTATGCGTTTTCGGACACGTTTATTTTTCCCGGTATGCCTGTGGTCTCGGTCCTGCTGGTCAGATTTACTGTGTTGCCGAATAAACAATAGCGGGGCATCCGGTGACCAATCACTCCCGTCACCACTTCGCCGCTGTGTATGCCTATTGTCAGGCGCTGAGGAAAAATTCGTTAACGATAATAATAACAATAATGATAATATTATTGTGTATATGATGGTAAAAAGAATTTAAATAATTTTTCTATCGTGAAGTAACACTACGCGTGTGCGAGTGTGTGTGTGTGTGTGTGTGTGTGTGTGTGTGTGTGTGTGTGTGTGTGCGCGCGCGCTCATATTATATACAGGGTGTACCAAGAAGGCGATGCACATTATCCGACTCTAAGTGTGATTTCCAAACCATTATATTATCGTACAATCATTATTAATAGCATTAAAAAAAAAAAAAACATTTGAATATATTTTTTTTTTTATTGTATAATAAAATCGAATGTAATGTGATTTTGATAAATGAACTAATTTAATGTTATATACCTATATACTTTTTAATCGACTGACGTTCGAATGAATTTAGCTTTATTTTATTTGTATTAAAAATGTTTACGTTGCAATTATAAAAAATATTTTAAAATTATGTACATCACTGTATACAGAAATTATTTTAGGTTTTGAAAAACGAATGTTTTTGATCATCGGTTATTAAAATCGAACAAGTACATCAAATTTAGAGGTTTTGGTTACTAAACGGGTTTTCGAAAATGTTGACTTCACTTAATGATTGAAATCTTTGAACATTTCGTCGCTATTTACCTATTATAATAATAATTGTTTGACTTATTCTATATGAAAAATATCGACATTATATAAATTCCAAAAAAATGAACGTTCAAGTTTACAATTAATTTTTTTAAATCGGCTATATTCGATGTTCGAAAAAAAATATGCAAAATCTCCTCACGTTCTTGATACACACTATAGGTATATAATAATATAGTACTTTTGTAACGCCAAGCCGATGGTATTATTATTATTATTATTATTATTATTATACTAACAACGGGTACGCCATCCACGACGACCTTATTGCTGAGATCCATCATGTCCAAAGCCAGTCGAGCAATGCATCGGGCGTGTTCCTCGCATGGTTCCGGCAGTCCGCTGACTGCCATGTATTTGTCACCGACCGTTTCCACCTGTCCGCGAAAAAATAGTTATTGATAATTTCGCGTCACACGCTATATGACAAAACAGTATTTTAATAATTCAACAACGAGCGCTGTGCATTTCACCCTGTTATTATTATCTTTTCTCGGTATTTCCCAGAAGGAATTTCGGGGGAAAAAATTGAAGTAAAAAGTGTTTTGTGGCTTTGACGTGAAAGTATAATGAATAAATGGTTTAGGATTTATATGCATTGGTAAGTTTTTTTTTTTTTTTTTTTTTTTGCGACTTTTTTGATTACTGCTTTTTTCAGCAATGTCCACGAATCAGCCCATTTGGACGTGAATGGTGAATGGAGGAGTTTTTTTTTTGCATATTTTCGCATATTTTGAAAAAAATGCATGTATTTGAATACTTTGAAAAAAAAAAAAAATTAATATTATTTGATTTAATTATGAGACCCGAATAACAAAGAAATCTAAAGTTATTACATCATTATTTTTCATTCATTAGTCTTTAGAAATCACTCGTTCAAGTATTACATTAAATTGGTGAATTGGCAGGTCAAGTGTAATAACAACGATAAAATAATACAATTTTAGTTATAGTACACATTATGCCCGTTACCTAATCTCAAGAGATTAGGTAAAGCTAATAAAAAAATGTTTTATTATCTTTTTTAGCGTCTTTATTTTGTTGTTAAAATAAAACCCAAAACTCTTTATAACTTTTATCATTTGTTTTAAAAATAAAATAGTTGGAAAATATGCTTGGCGCACTTGACACTTGAAAAATGTCCCATGATCTTGGAAGTTTTTAAAGAATGTAAAAGTTTATTTATTTTTTTTTGTTCTTTAAATATCACAAGACTACTAAACCGCGAAACTAACTTTCATAATATTGTGTTCAAACTAATTTCAAATAAAATTACATTTCAAACGAAAAAATTGTTTTTTTCTTGCTCCTACTTACAATGCTGAGTAATTATTTAATTTACACCGACGTTACGACGTAATCATCACGCACAAAAACGTTTTATTTGGTAGTACGTACAATAATTATTTTCGACGATGTAATATTTCCATTAATCTTTCGCGCCCTTTTAATATCACAATAACGATTCCGAGACCTTTGCCAGCTCGGCGGAATTCCTTTCCGAAATGCCGTTGGAAAATAATTGCAGGAAAACGGTGTATTTCGGATGGAATGAACGAACAGAAAAAAAAAAAAAGAAAAAAAAAAAGTGCATGAATATTCGCACGTGTATGAATTTTATAATATAAAAAGACTCTGTTCTATGACGTTCACGAAAATAGTTTTCACCACTCGAAAGGAACAAAAACAATTATAAAAATCCAACACACGCCAGCGTATAGGTGATTATAGGTTCGGAAATGAAATAACATATTATTGTTTTTTTCCTTTTAGGCAAAAGTAATTTATACTCTTTAACAATCCGATAATGACATTATTACACCACTGAAAGGAACACGATTATTACTTCTCTACTTGAATTTTTCAAGGCGGACGGTTTCGAGAAAAAACTTTCTCGAATTTTTTTTGTTTTTTTTTTTATACTCCCGCTTATATATTAGGTATAAGAAACGAGGACGGAAACTTTTGCCGTATAATTCTCTTTTCTTTTAATCGATTATACACTTTTCAGATTATATCTTTATTATAATAATTTATCACCGAATATTATAAATTATACTGTACATAATATTGCCATCTTCCGAAAAAACTGTATTATTTTCCCAACAACATCCTTTGTGAATAAATATATGTGTGTAAATAGTCAATGAATTCAATATTTATGCCATTTTATTATCTACCTTCGAATTTAGTAAAATGCATAGTCATTTAACTAAATGTCTATTTCAAGTCAAGAAAATAATAAAAATGGAATGTTTTTATATCATGAAACATTTTAAACCATATTTTTATTTTTAATTGTATTATATTTAAAAGTTATATTAAGTACCTATTAGTTTCGACCGTTGGTCAACATCTGGTAAAAATCTCAAAACTATCATTATAAATTAGTATTTTTTTTTTTTTTTTTTATAGATTCTGAGTAAAACTTGGAAGCTATAGTGTTTTTACAATGATGTATCATATAATATGGTCCTATAAAAGGTTAGATTTAACTTTGAATCACTCTCTGCAGATTTTAATTAATTATACTGTATAATTATAGATAATATGTTTAAAAAGTATACATTAAACATAATGATTGTTATTTTGATGGACTAATAAATAGAAAAAATAAATAAATAACAGAAGAGATGAATTTTTAATAATACGTTTTTTGAGATACATTTAACATCCCCGAGATATTTTTAAAATTGTATTTATGACATTTTCACATACACATGTGTTATTATTATCTTCTTGCATGTCATTTGTATCATTGTATCTGGAAAATTTACGTTCAACATACATATATCTTTTTTTAAAAACTAACAGCTTGAAAATAAGGAGAAATGTACCTAATAATAAACTTAAGGTAAGATTTCTGTTTGTTTATGTATATGTAGATGTTATTAGGATATTTCAATTTTTAATCAATAGAAATGAGAATTTTTTAAATTATACTATAATACATACTTATAACTCACTCAAAAATGAAATATTGTGGAAAATAAAATGTGGACATGGTCACAATATGATTTTTTTACTGGTATATTAGTAAATGTAATTGATTTTTTAGAAAACAATCTAGTCGGCAAAATTAATAATATATATATTATATATACATAAACATGAAGTTTGTTGTTAATTTAATTCATGTACTTTCATTTTTTTTTTTTTTTTTGTCCGTTTAGAACTTATTCCTGAAGTGGAAAATAGTACATAGTTGGCAATAGCTAGCTATTTTAACCCTTAGAAAAGTAAAAAAAAAAAAAAAGTAAACCTTTCGATTCGTTCACTCGTATTGACTTGTATAGGCCATGGGTTTAACATTGGTTCGCGAAACGGAAAAGTGTGTGAGCTTATAGAATATTCTCGGTAGAGCGTTCGGGCGTATGATGTGAGAACGGATCTTTTCTACGGTTAACGGGGGGGAGAGAGAGAGAGAGAGAAACGAGCATTCATAGCGATTTATTTGATTTTCACGTGGCGTTTTCTCTCCGTCTCTGTCTCTCTTTCTTTCCCCGTCTCTGCCCGTCTGTCGTCATTCTCTCTCCCATTCTCTCGACTCACCCCCAAAGTATATACACATAACAACGCGTACCTTGTAGACGTTCGGGTTCTTCTTCGGGTCGGTGAGCACGTCGAAAGCCGTGTAGAGCTGGTTGAGCATCCGCACGATTTTCATGGCCCCCTTCGAATCCGCGTGGCCGGCACAATAGTTGCTGAAGCCGACTATGCCGGAAAACAGCAGCGTCACGCACTCGAATCTCTTTGGCGGCACCGGGCGCGAGTGCCTCAGCTCCGTAGCGACGCTAATCGGCAACACCGAGTACAGCAGTCTGAAAAAACAAAAAAAAAAAACAACACGGTTATAGCGCCGTGTTGCAGTGGACGACGTAAACGACTACGAAATACGTTCTGTTTTATACAGGATTGTCCTTTATTTCGGTGTCCTGTTGTCCTAACAAACTTCTCTCAGGACGCTTTTTGTCCCGTAATTGCAAGTCTGTTCCGTATATTAATCCCGTTTTTTGACTTACTCTTGATTCAAAATTTTTGAAATTTTCAAAATGAAATTATTGAATAAAATAATGTAAGAACCTAGAAATCTTTTGGATGCCATTAGATCAATTATAATCGTAAAATAAATTAACGAGTTTTTTTTAGAAAGTAAAATATACAATATGCATGAATAAAGGATTTGAAGAAATTTAAAAAAAGTACCTATCAATTTAGTTTCATTATGTTATTTTATGTTTTTCAAAATAATGTTTTTATGTGTTTAAATTTAATCTATAATAGGTAGTTTGAAAGTTATACTTTTGTCGCGATTCAAAAACATATATATATATATATATATATATGTAATAAATACTTATTTATTTAAAAATATTATGAAAAATATTTTTGTCCTGTATTTCATTTTCTTAAATATGGTCACCCTACTATAAAAATATGCATATCACACACACACACACACACCAGTGGTACACCAGTTTGCACGAAAAGGCCAAAACTACTACATTGTTGATTTGTTTTGCTTTGTTTTTTTTTTTTTCAAAATTACTCCGATGAAATATGATTTTGGCAAAATAAAATAAAATAAATTCGTAAACAAAAAACGGATGTTTAACTAGTCTGTTAAAATTGCTGTATTGATATTTCACGTTCATAAAATTTGCTTTGCTGGCGTGAACACGGAAAAGCAAAAAATATTTTATTTTATTTTTTTAATTATCGGAATCCACCAATGTGTGACAACTCCAAAGTAGTATTTTTGAATTTTTCGAATTTCTCAATTCTTCAATTTTTTTTCTTTTTTCTGGAAAAAACTACCCAAAATTTGACAAAAACGCCTCGGAAACCATAATTTTTTGATCAGAACTTAATAAAAATTCAAACGTAGATAGAAAATAATATAAGAAAGATTTTGGCGCATGGAAATTTTTGAAAATGTGAAAAAAAATTTTGGACATTTTTCTAACATGTTTTTTTCTTTATAAATTAGATAAAAAAGAGTAAAGTAAAGTAAAGCAAAGTAAAGTATTGACAATAAAGCCGGACATACTTCGCACCACGGATATTCTTCGCTCTTCGGGTCAGATACTTTTGGCGGCTGTGTTGAAAATGACGATTATTATTATTGTTCTTTATATTATTAACTTCTTTCGTTCAGAATCGTCTTATTGAAGAAATGTTTTATCGTTTCTTTTAAATTTAATACACCCACCAAGAGCTTCACACCCGAAATGCGAAGAATACTCGTCGTGCGAAGTATGTCCGGCTTTTTTGTTACTATATCTAATGGCACGTTATCGTGAACACAATCATTCTCATTTCGTATCTTTATACATTCGCGTTGTACACGAGTGTTTCAAGACTTTGAATATTTTCAATGCGTTTAGCTAAAATATATTTATTAAATTATTCTAGAACAATATTTTCAATACATTCGAGTGTAATTCGATCATAATGATGATTAGTGAAAACGTCTTACGAAAGTTAAAACCTATTGTCTTTGTTCGTATTGTCAAGTTTCACGTCGATTCGGAATTTAATAACGTGCCGCGTTGTCTTTATAAAATATGTATTTAAATGAGATCATTTCGATTGTTGAACTTTTTACATTATTATATTATGAATTCAGACGCTATAGGCTCATAAAATATCGCTATTCAAAAAGTTCATCAAAAGCGGTTTTCACTGAAGAAAATATATATGATGTTTGCATTAGCCGTATCCGACAGATTATATTAATATGTCGTTTGAAGGCATTAGTTAGAACTGAACTTTGATGAATTCCACCGAGAATTATTTGTTTTTTTATCAAGAAAGATGTCGTCCGACGAGAAATAACACGAATTGTTATTTTATATTATTCAGCTTGTGGAAAAATGTATTGTAGTTTAAACGATGCCGTTTTGACGTTCCAAACGTTTCTAAAAGTCACTGTTTTAATTAATAATAATAATTATAATTGATGAAAAAAAAAAAAAATAAATAAATTAAAACACTGCTTTTTTTTATTCCCTAAAAATAAATTGGAATTCAATTGCGTGTACACAGTGAATTCGAATAGGAAATTTTCGAGAAAACGCTGTAATAATAATATTCAATCAAAATCAATTCATAACTACTCGTAAGCACAGTTACTCTCACAAGGTTTTCGGACGGCACGGAAACCGTATTCAAATGTTTATTGTGCGGACAATTATTATTATCAACGACGGTTATAAACGGTCCGAAGTGAAATAATTGTTTAGCAATTACGACGCGTGATAAAACAAATAACTCGCCGCGGTGGTATTCGTCATGTGCGTTTTCACTGCAACGGATTAACATCTCAGCGTGTAAATATTGTGTTTTTATCAATTTCACCTGTATTACATTTTAATAATCCGACACCAAATATTTTATCAACGTTTTCGTCGCGTTACCGAACGGGGAGGGGGAAAAAAAAATTCCCATAACGATCGTGCACCTACTACCTACATTCAATCAACTGTGTCACCCTTGCACACATCCCCCCGCCCACGACTGTTGTGTCATGTTTGCGTTTAATTTTTTGCGCGCTGCGATTTTCCCTCTTTAGAGCAAACACGTATACTTGCATATCGCCCGTTGTTGCGCGCGCACACGCATACACGTCAGAATTTTCCAATCAAACGGATTAACGGTGTTTTTTTTTTTTTTTTTTTTTAATATCGCATAGTGGTACGCGTTTTTACCTGTCGGTCTTTTGTTTTTCGCTCTCCAGTTCCCTGTAGGTCTGCTGGAGTTTGTCCGTTAAAAATTCCAAATCCCTGGTCAGCTTGTAATCGGCCTCGAACTGTTCGGACATCAGTACCAGATCTCTGGTGGCGTCGTGCAGAGGTATGTCACTGATGTACAGACCACGTCTGCAGCGGGGACAAACAAAACGTTGAACAAAAAAGTCGAACGACGTATAGGTTATATTCATAAGCGCAACAATGGTCAAATCGTTGAGGGGGGGGGCGGAAATTATCTCGAAAATTCCGTGGAAAATGAAAAAAAATTAATATTTCTACACTGTTACTAAACAGGGTTAACCTAAGGGTATACTGAGCGTTATTTCATTTCGTAAGAAAACACGTCATATTTAACGACTTCATTTTAAAATTTTGGGGGTTATGAATAAAACTGAGGGCTTCTAAGTGGATACAGGAACGCAGGAGGACTTAGTTTGTTTTATACTTTTGACAGAACTTCGATGGCTTCCCCGTAAACAATTTTCACATAATATTTCTTTGGAACAGTATAATAACACCATTAAAAATTTGTATTTGAAAATGAGTTTTTTTTTTTTTCAAAAAATTTACCAAATCTCAGGTGGGTAAGTTTACTAATAAATTATTTTAAATTTTTCTTCATATGTACCATTAAATCAATAAAATATAGTGTGATACGAAGCATATTATGATATTGCATAATCGTATATAATATACATTGTATTTTTCTATTCGGGTGTTATTAGAAATAATACTAGGGGAGGGTCTACTTTAGGCTGAAAATTCTGTACAAAATAATAATGTAAAATGTTTTGTGAGTTTTATAAGAGTCTTCCCGGGAATTTTTCTCCACTTTAGGCTCACTCTAGTCCCCATCTAGTTGCGCCTATAACGGTTATATCTACAATAATTATTATCTGTGAAATATTATATTCGTAAAAATTATTAACTTAGTCAAATCGTCCAGATTCACGACACTCGGATAGCACAAGAACAACATGAGATCCGTTTCCGGCACGTACAGCATCTGGCCCTGTTAACACGAACACACGTGACGTGTTACCTTAGCGTATGTATTCAAACGGACAACGTTTTTCATTTATATTTATCATTTATCATTTTTTTTTTTCTCAAACGCACGAAATAAAAGTCGGATATACGCCCTTACTTTCAGACGCAGAGATATAGAACCGCCGCCGTCGTTGGAATCGCCGTTCATGATTCCCGGTTTGGTGTTTAGAACGTACACGGTGTTAATGTGCGCTAGAATGTTGTCGAATGTCAATTCCAAATGAGGTCTTACCTGTGCAACCGAGTAAACGTTTCAATAATAATAATTATTTATTATGCTCGGGCGTACGGTGTGTGTGTGTGTGTGCGTTTATTATTATGACGTGTTAACACCTACGGGGTATAAGATTTGTGTTAATTTGCATGGTTCTGGCCCCTGTACCGTGGGTATTACTCTGGTGATAGTGCAACCGGTTTGAAGGACGTTCAGGTCTCTGTCGAACATCAGATGGAACGGGAACACGTGGCAAAATGTGGCTGGACTGATTTTCGGCTCTGAAAACACAACACAACGTTGCATGTTTATTATTAGTCTTTATCGCTTTCGGTGTCGCGTGTTTAAATATAAAATATACAGTGTGAATGTTATTGTTATTAGTGTCCGAGTATATAGGTGTATAAGCAATACTGTTCCGTGTTCCGGTCGATAAACTCGGTTTTTCATTAAGAATCACCAATAATATATTGCGAAATTTTTTCAACATTTACCCACTCGTTCAACGATAGTTATCGACAATTATTAATCAGAACAAGAGTAGTTATGACGTTTTTTTTTTTTTTTTTTTTTTTTTTTGGAATTTTAGTGAGTGCAAGTAATTTAACCTTTTATTTTTCCGACGTCACTTAATTAATTTAAGTGATGTGTGTTTTATAATATGACGTTGACTGTTGTGAGCATTTTTTCACTTAAAAATAATAAAATAAACATAAAACTGTATACAAAACTGTCCAGAAAATACTAGTAAGACGAGTATTGAGTAAACGGAATGCGAGATCATAAGAAATTTGTTTTAAGATAACGACTTAATTTTATGTGTTATTTGATTTTGCCGAAGTAACAGGTAAATTTAACACAAATATATTTTTTTTTTCATCAACTAGTTTACGTCGAAGAGCATTTCATTATTACGAATATCAAAAAAAAAAAAAAAAAAAAAAAAAAATTATATGCATTTTAATAA